>ML417990.1:0-24353 GCA_005239525.1 Nicotiana knightiana | reverse complement strand
GCCCCAAAAAAAACGAGAGAGGGAGAGAATCTGTTGCCTCTCATTCTCAAAGAAAATTCTTTTGACTTCATAGGTAGTCTTTGCTTTATGCTAACCAGACCGTTTTAATGACCTCTTCTGATTTTATTGTTGCTTATAGATTAATGTTTTCACATCTGCCAGGGTATAATCTGGATCTGCTTCATATAGATTCCATTTTTGTTGCCTCTCAAAGAAAATTCTTTCGGATTCATAGGCAGTCTTTGCTTTACGCAAACCAGACCGTTTTGTGACCTCTTCTGATATTTTTTTTGCTTCTTAGACTAGCTAATGTTTTTACATCTGCCCTTGTGTAATCTGGAACTGCTTAGATTTCATTTTTTTTGAGGAAGGTAACATTGATATTAATTTTTGTTTTTGCAGGCTTATGGTATTGAAAATCAGCTCCAAGTTTGAACTCCGCCGTTTTTGCCGTACTACTGGGGCGGTTGCGCTTGTAAGCAAACTGGAACTGTTTCACGATTTATGTTAAAAAAATAACTCTTAAATTTCTTACAACGTTCTTCTTTAATTGTGAAAACAGCTAAAGCTTAGCCAGCCAAATGCAGATGACCTTGGCTATGTTGATTCTGTTTCAGTGGAGGAAATTGGTGGTGTTAGGGTAATTATCTTAGATATTATATTTACATTCAGGTTCATTAGTTTAGCTGGGAGTAGCAGTAAATCTGATTCCTTAAATATGTAATATAGGTTACAGTTGTGAGAAATGAAGAAGGTGGAAATTCTGTCTCCACTGTTGTGCTGCGGGGAAGCACTGATAGTATCTTGGATGACCTTGAAAGAGCCGTTGATGATGGTGTAAATACATACAAGGTAGCTGAAGTAAAAACATAAAGATTTATCACCTCTAGCTCTTTTCCTTCGAGGTTCATGCATGCATAATAGTCTGTTGTGATTACTTGTCCCTTCATTGTAAGGTATTGCTTGGAAATAGAATTGGATTTCAGAATTACATTCTGAAACGTGATTACTATAATTGAGGCATTGACAAATGATGGATAGCTATGATTGTGTCCGGTTAAAATCTTGAATACTTTGATTGCTCCATGTTTGTTTCAGGCAATGTGCAGGGACAGTCGGATTGTACCTGGAGCTGCTGCTACTGAAATTGAGCTGGCTAGCAAGCTGAAAGAATTCTCTTTCAAAGAAACTGGGTATTGTTTTTGTTGCTTTTTCTTCGCATATGAGCTCTCGCCTATCACTGCAGCCCAACTTTCTGTTGTGTAACTCCATCGCTATTTTCAGTCTGGATCAGTATGCAATAGCAAAATTTGCTGAATGCTTTGAAATGGTTCCTAAAACGCTAGCTGAGAATGCTGGCCTCAATGCAATGGAGATTATATCATCCTTGTATGCTGAACATGCGTCTGGAAATACCAAAGTGGGCCTTAACTTGGAGAAAGGTGCCTGTGAGGATATCTCTGCCTTGAGTATATGGGACCTCTATGTTACCAAGTAAGCTGCTCTTTTCTTGGTGTTTTTTTCTTCTTTCAGTAAGATGTGCTGGAAAGGACCTACACGAACACAAAAATCTAGATCTTCTCACTTGTGCTTGTTCAGTTCTATCTTTTTCTTAAATAAATTTCCGCTAGCATGTCTATAGTTGATTCAATAGGACTGGAGTAGCATTCAATGACATATTCCTGATGTTAATGTTCGTACAGTTGTTCTTTTTACAATTATTGGGTAAGTTAGTTATATAGCTAGTTTCTAGAGAGATCTTCTGTCAATTGTGAGCAATTCCCTAGAGATTTCGGCTGCCAACTGCACATTTCTGATTACGGCTGTGAAGCCAAGGATGATCTGATATACTTAGTAAATTAAGCCTAGAATTTGGGTAAAGCAATTGTAGTAAAACAATTGTAGATCGGGTTGAATTTTGTTTCGTCTCCTAAAGGCAATTGTCATTGTAAAATTGTAGGGAACGAGGTTCTCTTTTCAGTTCCGAGAGAAGCTTGGATTTCTTACATTTTTTTTGTTGGATATTTTGATTGCTGGATGGAAGGACAGAAGCAATCGCCTTTTGGGCTGTCAGAAAGTAATAGGTGGAAGATCCACATGTTAGGAGATGCATTGTTACTTAGAAAGCAGAAGCTGATTGAGAGAGGGACAGCGAAGAATGGGAAAATCCTTCCTACTACTAGACAGATGGTTTTTTATCATTCACTGCATTGACCTTAGATGGATTTCATTGGGTTTATGAAAGGGAGGATAAGTTTGTACATATTCATTGGGTTTTCAAAGGATCATGAAAGATAATTTTGGGTTCTCTATATGAATGAGAACCGAATACGATTTTGGTTCGAAAAGTAGTATATATGCGGTCAAACTACTCTGAAGAATGAATTCCCCCATTTGTTCTCCATTGTGAATGCTAAAGAGGCTACTATATCGGAGCTCTTTGAAAGGACTGATGTTTAGGTATTTTAGTATCTTAGAAGAGGGATCTGTACAGGACCGGGAATCTGAAGAGCTGGAAGCATTTTTACAAAGGTCATACAGCTACATAGTTTGGAAGGTGGATAAGCTGCTTTGGGAAGAGTCATCTTGAAGATGTTTCTTTGATATTGCTTTATCGGAAGCCAGCAAACATGAAAATTGTAAGAAGTGTGCTAGTTAGTTCCGAATGAAGAAAAATGACTTGAGAAGCTTAGAGAGGACCCAAGGATGGACCCAAGGATAAGACATGTTTTTCTTCTGTTGATAAGACATGCTTTAAATCTTGTGCTATCAGTTCTTTATCAGTTGTTAGCTTTAAATCTATATTAGATTTTTTGTCTGGTACCAACTGAGTTGGACACTTGGGTAGAACAAAAGTAATGATGGAAACAAGATCATTTTTTTATTTATAAATAATGAAGAGACAAGACATTTATTTTCATTGACAAGCTAGTGTTTAGTGCCCTAGCATGCCGTAGGTCCCTTCATTCTGTCTTATATAGAATTCAAAAGAGTACTCAGATTATTGGTGTAGTTTCAAAAGGCAATTTTGTAGTCGGTGGTGTCCAACCATGGAAGATTTGCTAAACAGAGGCACCGAAAAAGGTGACTTTCTTTCACATGGCGTACAGTGTGGGATGCCATCTTGATGTTAAGTACTATAGTTGGTATTGTTTGTGTAAGATGCATGGGGTGAATATGGATCATCTTCTACTATATAGTAGTAGCTGTTCTTCAGAATTACGAAGCCTGATATATTCCATATGTTACAATCACTGGTGTTTCCTAGAATAATGGCTGAAGCAAGGGCAAGCTAGAGGGTGAAAAAAAATGGACGCTGAAAATAAAGTTATGGACGACTGCTCAATTAGGTAACTTTTGGCCGGTATGGAGTTATGCTTTCAAGTATAAGTCTTTTGGTCGGTATGGATTGAAGGAATAGTCAAACGTTCATCGTCTATCGTAAAAGCTCTCATTTCGTTTGGTTTTTGTGTATGGAGGCTGGACTACTGAAAGATACCATAATGTATAAATGGTTGGTTTGAGAGACTTGATATGTAGTAGTGAAACAACAATGTTATATGGTGATCAGATCTTGATATATTATCAATAAAATATATATTGATTTATTAGTTAAAAAAGATAAATTGGGTCCTCCCCTTTCACACTAATGTTACTATTCTTATTGTCATCACTATTTGATTTGTTTATTTCCTGATAAACTACTATTTCATGATTATATATTCTGTACCCTGAGTAAGAGTTCCTTTTTGGTGGATTCATTAGCTTTTTGTGCTGATCCCTATTCCCTAATGCATCTTGGTCCTTTTGAGCAGGTTTTTTGCTCTAAAATACGCTGCTGATGCTGTCTGCACAGTGCTTCGGGTAGACCAGGTAACTTATTACTCTGTATTAGCTATTCATTTCATGTTTTACTCGTGAGAAGTGCACAGTTTTCTTCCACCTTGTGAAAATTTCAACTGTCTATAAGTAGTTGGCTTGATACAGATGCATGGAAGAATCTGAGTAATAGTTAGATTAAAGTTCGATCATCGATGATGAAAAGGGATAAGAAAGAGCTCTTTTGTTACCTTCAGTTCATATTTGACTAGTGCTCTTTGATACAAACTGATCGACGTTCATATTTGACTATTGCTCTTTTGTTTGCTAATGTAGTTTTTATTCAGTTCCGTTTTAAATTTTGAGTCTTTTTAATCATCTATTTTTTGCTGCAGATTATAATGTCAAAACCAGCTGGGGGTCCAAGCAGGAGAGATCAACCAGCAGGGATGGATGAGGATTAATCTTTAGTCTCCAATTTAGGGGTCGGTTTTAGTACGGTTTTGAAAGATTTCGGTTCAGTATTTTTTTGTTTACGATTTTAAAAATGTTATACCAGTACCATACTGACTTGTGTGGTTTGGTTCACTTTTTGGTTTGTGTGATTCAGTAATTTCGGTTTTACAGTTTAAAGTGGTAGTGTATCAACCAAGCTTGTAATCGTGATTCATGAGACTGATTCTTCAAACTCAAGCAAGAAAGACTAAAGTTAAAGAGAACAAATTAAATCAAACAGGTTGATGATGTTTCATTGTAAAACAAGACACCTTTTTTTCGAAGTGTATCAAAGTGAAGAAGTCAGCCGTGGGAAGGTCAAACATTTTTTCTACCTTTACCTTTTTTTAATAGGAACAATTCATAATCCCAATTTTGGTTCGTTTTGCAGCTTACCCACTTAAAATTATTTCGTGTTTGTATTATGGTGCTTATAAATATAAATTTTTAAAGCTTACCTAGCCTCTTGTTTGGAAGAAAAACCACATGTAACTCAACCATATTGATTTAATATTGTTAACCTTAAATGAACTACTTGTTAGTTGTTGCTCATAGATTTACCGTTTCCAAAATGAACTTACATCTTCCACTTTCATTAGAATCCCTTGAAGAAAGTTAGATCTACTCTAGAATAACAGACAAATGCATAAACTATTAAGATCAAAAGAAAATTATAGGAGAAGGATCAAGTTAGCTTGATTGTTGACACAGCTTGTTCGAGTAACTAAGACGAGGAAAAAAAAACTTTTTCGTTCTTTCTAGTTACTTTGATCGATACACCCATTGTTCATGTAAGCATTTTGGGCAATCATAAGCATGATTTAAGCAAGTGACAAGAAAAACAAATAAGATATGCTCACCTATATTAGAATTTACATTGCTAAATTGTTATGTAACCTAAAAACATTCAGCTTACTATCGGTGGGAATTTATCACACACATGATATGTGAAAAGAAATAAATGAATGAAGTTATGTGCACTTATGGAGAGTAAACTCCATATTGGAATCGAGATTTTAGAAACATGCCAAGCCTCGCCCATTGAGAAGTCATTGACCCGTAAAATTGCACTCTTACTGATTTTTTCGTTCCTTGGCGAACAAATTCCAAATCTCTGACGATGTCATATTCTATGCTTTCTGGACTATCAAGCAGAGGCAATGCAACTGAACTATGCGATTCAATGTTCTTGATCCATCCACGTAGCAAAAAATTCACAATCTGCACATGTATTCAGAGGTGAATCCAAGATCTATAGCCAATGTGTTCAACATTGAGTTAATGTGCGTTCACATTATATATATACACACAGTTCAAGCAAAAATAAGGGTTCAGTTGAATCCACAATACTCGCCCTAGATTCATCTCTGGTTCTGCTATGTTTCAAAGACTTTATGATGAGTAGTCTAAGAAATGTAAATTCTTCATCTTTTAGTTAAAAAAATCACTTAGATATGCGAACTTATAGGGATTCAGACCCTGGTTCAAGAAGCATGCAGAAGGATTAGGTAAGGGGCTGGGAGAAATTTATATATTTCAGTGGCTGAAAAGGATCAAGAATAAAAAACAAATTTCTTGTTGTATAACCATAAAATTAATAAATAAACTTCTCATCATATGGCCCTAGACAAGTCAATATGGCCACTAATCATTTCGAGTGGCGTCTGTTTCAACATGGTAGAGCATCCTGAGTAGCAAGGCAAGCTTACTAGCACCAATGGAGCATATCCGGATAACAAAGAAACCCAAATTCAAACTTTTCCTTTTGCATTTGATTGACAGTGCACTTTCCCTATTATTATATGTGTTACTTTCAAGTCCAAAAAGGGGGATCTTGGAGCAAAGGTAAAGTTGTCTTTGTGTAACCTATAGGTCGCGGGTTTGAGCCGTGGAAGCAGCCACTAATGCTTACATTAAGGTAGGTTGTTTACATCACACCCTTGGGATGCAACCCTTCCCTGGACCTTGTGTGAACGCAAGATGCTTTTTGCACCGGGCTGCCCTTTATACTTTCAAGTCCAAATATAACAGGAACCATTCATCTATTTGGGTGTGCCAATATATTTGGATTAAATCTTGGATTATCTTACTAGCTAACAAACTGAGAAGAATACCTTATGAAGAGATGGGAACAACGAAAAAGCACATTGATAGCCAAGATAGAATGTTAAAGCAAGATGTGTAAAGACAGTCTACCTCTGGGACTTCATCATGGGGGCAGTGACCAGCAGGGCTAATCTGATAATATGGAGCTTCAGGCAATTGTCGTTTCACTTGTAGCGCCCAAAAAGGCATCACCCAGGGGTCTTCTTTTCCATACATGAGACAAACGGGCACATTGTTCATTCGACACCTAAAAATAGCAAGGTGAAAGATTTGAGCTTTCCGAACACTAAGAGAAGCCAAATGCAGCTGAGTAATACTTGCTTTACCTACCCAGTAAGTGCCTCTTTAAAACTTAGTTGTCCCCTGGGTGCGAATAATATTGAGGCAAGGGATGCAGCTGCTGCAGGGTGTTCTGTTACCTCAAGAATACTGGAGAAAACTTTATCTACTTTTGTGGTATGATCAGCGTAAACTTGTTTAAGCACCTCTGCAATGCTCTCGGGAGCACTAATTTTCTGCCATCTGAAATTGAAGTAGGGGAATAATTATGAGTACTGAACAAAAGCCAAATGTGGTTAACACGGAGACAAGCCATATTACATTCCTCTTATAATGAAAGAACATCAAATTATCAAAGACTGATGCATCTTATTCAATGTAAGATGCAAAATGTGACAAGACACCGTTGGTTACATAAAAAAGACCAAAAAGATCATCTCCCTCAGTATATAAGTTTATGGGATTAGGAAACCACATAATCAAAAGAGCAAGTCACAGCACTTACACAAGTTCTGTGAGCTTTCTGATAGTGGTGGGAAGAGGAAAAGTCCCAGCCCATGGAAACAATCTAGATAATTTTGGAGATCTAACAGAATTAGGAAGAAATCCCCAAAATGGCGTCGCATTCAGCAAGGTTACACCTTTCACCAATTGAGGGTAGTATGCTGCTAAGTAGAGGGCAACATATCCACCAAGTGAATTTCCCACAATGTAGACTGGTTCTTTAATAACCTGCACCATCAAAAGGTATGAGTTTATTCGTTACTTATGAGAGAGATTATTCTAAAAGCCGATTGCACCATAATGATTAACTGTTTAGTCAAATAATACTAAGCTTCACAGAAGATCCAGTTGTGTCTAATAACAAAACTGTAATAACAGGAAAAAGAGCATAGGAGAAACATTACACTTGAAATCAACTAAAAGTTATCTTCCAAAGAATAGAGAACAAACAGCATAGTGTTATACAATAAGACATGCCTACCTTGAGTCTCGGATCATATAAGCATTAAGTGGAGTTATAGCCAAGCAATTATACAGAAGTCAAGCAAAAAACATAATGAAGTACCAAGTAATGGTAGTCTGCTATAATGTAGCACACTATCATCGACTGCATCAATAACGAGCTCGTAAGCCTTCTCCAAATGTTTATAATTTCATCTTCCTATGAATAATACTAGATACATGACCCGAACAGGTAATTATATACTTTAATGAGCAACAGTTACGAGCCAGAGTACACTCAATTTTTAAAAAGTAATTTTAACAGAAAGAACACGCAAGTGAAAAGCCAGCAATACATCGATGCAAATGCTTAAGTCTGCATAATAACACCACTTAGAGGAAAATCATAAAAACAAAGACAGAAACTGTACCTCTTCAATGAAATAGCGTACTTGGTCCCTCCATAAGTCAACAGAATAGACAAGTCCTTTCGCCCAAGGTTGTGCTTCATCTCCAAAACCCCAGACGACATTGTTTCCATCATGCTCAGATTCATCTAATCTTTTGGACTGCAAAGTTGGATCCTCACATGGTAATGACTTCCCTTGTCCAAGAAAATCTAATGCCCATATTCTGTGATCACGACCAAGATCCTTTAATTGCTTTTCATAGTGAAAGGAACCAACACCAAAACCAGGAAGAAAAAGTATTGGTGCGGAGTTAACATTTTGACAACCCGATTTCTCATAATGAACTTTCAGTTTTGGTTTCCATTCCCACAAGCAGCGATCGACCACAGCAACAGAATCGCCTTTACTTTCACCAGGTAAACTGGGAACGATAACCTTTGGTACTGATTTAGCACTACCAGTCGCATCTTGGGTACCAACTTTCCCATCTATAATATCTGAGCTATAACTTTCACTCAAAAGACTTGAGTCGACTCTGTCAAATCCTTTCAGAGCAGTGATAGTAAGCCTCTGAGTCCTCTTTTTCTTTATGCTATAAACATCTAAACCAGAATACGACCTTCTTTCTTTTACTATGGGAAACTTTGCCTGATTTGAAATTAGACATTTGCTAACATTTACAAGGCAATAATAGGTTGTAGAATAGCAAGAATGAACTTCCATCCTGGAGTCAGCTTTCTATAATGAATACCTGAAATCAAGAATGTATCGGAAAACAAAGCGTTTAGTTTATTATCAAAGAATAAGCTAAAAAGTACAGGATAATAATGCAATCAACTCAAGAAAAAAGACTATAGGTGTCAGTAATTTACTTCTTCACATGTAATTATCACTTGAAATAGCTCAATTAGTCAGGTTATATGATTAATCAACTAAGACCGGGTAAAACTCAAACAAATTCTATCTCCTTTTTTCTTGACTAAAACTCATTTCTAACTACAACATCATCCAACAAAAAAAACTTGGATTCATCCATCTGGGTACAAGGGGGGGGGGAAATCAGATCATACAAGAATAACTTACTTGGAAATTGACAAACAAAAAAGACCAATTTTTCATAATTCTTTTGGTAATAAGGAAATTAATGAACTTAAACACCAAGGAATTAGAAAACCAATCTTATTATTTCACCAAAGTTCAATACCCAAAAATCCAATTTATCAATTATAGTAATCACAAAAAAGGAAAATATAAACAGAGCTTAACTCTTAGTATTAGGGAAAGTATAAACAAGGATTAACGCATAAAATATTACCTTTAATCAGCTATGCCAGATAATTGATCAGCAGAATCTCCAGGAGAGAATATGGGTTTTAAACAGTCTCTTTTGCTTCTTTCTTTTTTTAATATTCAGTTGGCGGACTGTTAGTTAATTTTATATTATATATATATTCTACGAGTCTCCAGACAAGAGGTTGCTTAAAAGCGTGGGATCTATTTAGAAACCATGAAAATTGCGATAAATGAGAATTTGACACGCTAATTTATTATCTCGCTATTGTTATTATTTTTTTTCATGACATTTCTATTATTATATTTTATTTTTTATTGATGTGATTATGCATATATAGATCAAGGATCTATAAAAAATTACACAAAGTAAGATCGTAAAGGTAAGATGTTCGTAATCACTATTTTTTCTAAATTCTATTTATATGAATATATTGTTGTTATTTATACAATAAGAATTTTGTTATGCAAGGAATAGTAGTACAAAAAGTACTACAATAACCAAGGTGTATTTACATGAAAAGTATTGCAAATATTTGACGATATTACTTTTACTTTTATATCAGAAACTAAATATTGTATTAGTCATATAATAAATTAGATTTGAGTAGGTGGGAAAGGAGAAAAATGGAGTACACGAAACGAATAAGTGTAGCCAATTTTGGGCCACCACGTGTTCGGGTTTTCAAAGTTGATTGGAATTTTGTTATATTTGTCTGCATGCATGGTGGGAACCACATTAATGTGGAAAATTCAAAGGCAGTGAAATTTGATGGACCATAAAAAAATACCTCGTTTATTTCATGTATCTTATTTTAGACCCATATTTTCTATATCTTCCAACGTTTTAAAAAGTCCTGAAACAAATCAAGGAGACTTTTGTGCGGCTGAGTGTATGATTATGTTTAAACAAGTCTTGAAGATATATTTAATAAACACTTAAATCCAACCGATTATTTACGTAAAGATCCCATCTTAATACTTAGTAACCATTTGGACATGAATTTGGAAAAGAAAAATTCAAATTTAAATTTTGAATTAAAGATGAAGTTGTGTTTGGTTATAATCTTTGCAACATATTTGGATGTCTTTTTTTTCAAAACCATGAAATATGATTTATACCCCACAATTTGTAAAAAATATCAAAACCATCCCAATTTGGTTTACTCATTCTTTTATGTTTCTACAATATAACAATAATAGAATAATCAGTCACATTTTTTTACTCATTCATTTACGTTTCTGACTTTATGGAAGGGAAAATTCAGTTACCTAGGTTAATAACTAATGGGGTCTTTTGATAAATTTTAAAAATATAGGGTGAATTTTGTAAAACTTAAAAATAGCAACCTTTCAATTTTCAATTGACACCAGTTTTTCAAATGTGAAAATGTATTTCAAGTGAGATTGGAAAAATTGTAAATTTTTTATAACCAAACACAGTTTTGAAAAAAAAAAAATTTTCTTATATATGAACGGACTCTTACGTTTTTGAAGATATAGCAATGGCTATAACTAGGCCGTAAATAGGCATTTCGTAACAGGTCTTGGACTTGACTAGATTAGTTTATCGGCAAGTGCACAAATAGCCATTTTCAGGGATGCTATTGAGCTATTCAGAGGTTAGTCAATAGTTATTTCGTCCTGAAATTTAAACTAAACATCTTAATTTCAGGACAAGTCAAGACATTTTTATCCTAAAAATTTGAACTGAAAAAAAATATACTGGCTAATTTATAAATAGCAATTATTTTGGTGTCATTTCTACGTGTAAAAGTCCCTACTAAATATGGAACCAATCTAGATGGACTTGAAGCATGAAAAGCCTATTATGGTTGCCTAGACTGGGTTGTTGTACAATGGACATTTGCAAATTATGGGCCAAACCCAAAGGACACCAAGTACATTGGGCCACAACTTTGTTAGAAGAAGAATTAACCCAAATAGCCGCTTAAACTAAAAAAACTCGTAAAGGTATAATGTATACATAATTTATATATTATATGTGTATAATTATATATAGTAAATATATAATCTTTTGTATATGGCTAAAGAAAATAACCAGTAAATATGGTCGGTTATTTGTGTAAAAATCCCTTGTTAGAATAGTCCAAGGAAAAGGCTCCATCCTCAAAGGAGCCACAATTGGCTATGCCATTGCCCACGAACTTGGCCCGTTTTGCCGCACGTCGATGCTATGCCAAATCTGCCCGCAAATTGTCTTTCCGTTGCACTTTGGCTTGCCTTTGCCTCATCGTTTTTGCTTTGTCTTGGTATCACTGCCTCATGCCTTGATGCATATACCATGATCAAGTGTCACCCTTGGCCCGCAACTCACCGTCAAGCCCTTACCAAGCTGCCTCGCCTTCGTCGACACCTTGGCCATCACTTGCCCATTTTCCTTTTTAGCTTTGGTGCTGCTCATGCACCTTTGCTTGCAATACTCTTGCTGCCTCATGACAACACTCTTGTTGTCCTTGCCGAGCTCCCTAAGTGAGGGGCTAACAAACTACCCGCACCCTTTGAAACTCGACGTCCTCATCGAGGATAGCTCAATTTATGAGTCCTAAGGGGTTGACAAGCAACGCCCTTTGACCCCCTTTCTCCTCAGCCACAATTGCATTAATTCCAGCCACTTTGTTGTCGTTGGTCATTGCCTCCAATGCAGCTCTCTTATCCACGACAGTCATAGCATTCAATACTGCCTTCTTTGGGCAGTCTCTTGCTCGGTGCGGATCATCACATATGTAACAACCCCCAAACTTCCTGCCCTGCTCCTTGCATTTTGAAGTTCCAGCCTCTTGCTTTCCCTTCCCCTTGTCTTCATTAGCAATGTTATTTTCACATTTCTTCCACTCCTTTGGCTTACCTTTCCTTCCCTCAGTAGACTTTGAAGTAGAAGTCTCCTCTCCCAAGTGAAAACACCCAATGCATCCGCAACAACCACTGCACTTGCGAGGTTTTGAATATTCTGCCTTCGCAACTCAAGTTGTGCCCACTGTTGCAGCCTGCTCATGAAGTTGTGTAACTTGTCTTCTTCCGACATGTTACTAAGTTGTGGATAAGACTCGCAATTTGTGTGCAATCTCAACCCCACACTTCAATTTACTTTCACTATGGTGGGAAGAGAAATTACTGCTTTTGCAAGTTAACAAGAGTGTTACAACTTTCAAGAGTAAGTCAAGTAACTACCTTTTTTTTGTGGAACTCAAAGATGATAAATATCGGCTAACTGTGGACTCAAGATGGTTAGCCGCAGGGCAGATTTATTGGCAACATTATGATTACGTGAATTCATAGTCTTTTCGTAAAATTAAATATTTTATGTATATATTCTTTAAAATTAATATATTATTAATTGTTGGCACTCATACTCCAAAAAGATTGATTGGTGTACTTAGTTGAAGATTAAATTATTTATCAAGAGGAGTAGATATTAATTCCCACTTAATATAACTTTTTTCTCCTTTTTTAATACGATACCCATGTACTAAAAATCTTAAATCCAAAAGAGAATTGTTCGGGAACACTTGAACAATATTTGGTTAAAGTTATAAAAGAAAAATAAGTAATTGTACTTAAAGTTGAAAATTAGTATTTAAATCTCAGAGGGCAATATTAACGGGTGTATTTAACTGTCAAGCTGGCCTGATCAACTTACTCAATTTTTCGTTAACTAGTCTTAGGGTACACGCGTTGCGTGTATACCCAAGCTCAATAGGTATAAAACTTTAAAATATTATATAAATACTATTGAACTATATATATCTGACATGCAATTATTTAGTATCATTTCAAAATTATTTCTAATATTTGATATTGGGATAAAGAATATAATAAATGCGGATACTGAAATAATTTATTCTTATTATATAGAATGTTTATTTATTTTGGTACATAATGGACATGTTATTGTATACGCAGATAATCAAACATAATATTTTACAAAACTTTTTCTTTTTTCTTTTTTTATTTTTCTAAGATAATTAAATTATATAAAAAACTTTGGTATCAACTGTATAACCAATTATAAATCTACAATCAATTTATATTATTATAAAACAACTAATCCCTGCGTGAAATTATTATTTAATTATTTTTTAACATTTAGGACTTAAAATTAAATTAATTTTTCCTTATTAAATAAATTTCCTAATCTAAATCATGTAGGAGTCCTAATAATTAGAACTTTATAACCAATTAAAATTTTATCTAATATAAATTCATATCTTATTTGAACTATGTAACATAATTATAATGTTTTTCATATTAAATATAATAAATTTTTAATTTTTTTATTACTTCGTTATATTCATTGTTTGATCTCTAAGTATTTACTGGTTTAGAGTCCAAGTTAATACGTTATGCTTTGAGTGTATTAATCTTAAAATATTATTATTATATGGAACAATTTATGAATTTCAAAGAAGTTTAAATTTGCTGCAATTTACGATAGAAAAATATGGAGCTTTTGCATCTATACCCGATTTTGAGGTCACAATTGAACCTATACCCACTTTGCAAAAAATTTGCAAGCGTACCCACTTTACAATCAACTTCAGACTTATCGGGTATGAAGTTTAAAAAAAAATGCCTGAAGTAAAAAAATTACACTTCAAATGCACTTAAGGTCAAATAGGTCTGAAGTACAACCAATGGTTTCATCCACTTAAGGCTAATAAGTCTGAAGTGAAAATTTTGTATTTCAGGTGCACTTAAGCTAATTAGTCTAAAGTGAAAAATTGCACTGCAGATGCACTTAAGGCCAAAAAATCTGAAGTGCAACAAACGTTTTCATTCATTTAAGGCCAATAAATTTGAAGTGAAAATTTGCACTTCAGATGCACTTAAGACCAATAAGTTTGAAGTTCAGATGCACTTAAGCCCAAAAGGTCTGAAGTGCAACAAACGTTTTGTTACACTTGAGGCTAATAAGTCTGAAGTAAAAAATTACACTTCAGATGCACTTAAGATCAAAAAGTCTGAAGTGCAACAAACGTTTTCATTCACTTAATGCCAATACGTATGAAGTAAAAATTGTCCAAAAATAAAAATTTGTTCTTCGAATTATAACAATCCAATATACGATTTAATACCTAAATCTACTCCAAATGAGCTCAAATTTGAAACATAACCTCCAAATATCATCAGGAACAAACCCCAATCATCAATTTGTCAAAATAACAATAAATCTAATGCACTCATTTTGCAACTAAGAAAAATAAGAAGAAGAAACCCTAAGCAATAGTAAAATATAAAGCGTCATAACAACTCGCCATTGTAAAATATTATAAACTACATTAAAATATATTCACAACCACAAAATAAAATCATTATCATCCGAAGAAGGAGGAGGAGAAAGAGGCATGAAGTTGTTCGAAAAATGGATATAAGTTTAAAAAAATATTAAAAGATGGGTATAGGTTAAATGGGAGGCGACCAGACGATCAAATAGGGCGCCTTTTGGTCGCCCCATACAATTTTTATGAAAAATATTCCTATTTATTGTTGAGGTCTAAATCTCAATATCATGGATCAAGACCATGTTAAACTGCCTCAAGAATCGATAGAAAGAAACTTCTTTTACATTACAACAAAATAATTTCTTATTTGTTATTTGATTGATATTATGTGCTTTACCATGACAAGATTGAAAGCCACGCGGTTTAGTTTCAGAATACTTTTTTTAAAATACAAAATTGCTTATGTTGCATAATTAAATTAGAAAAGAATTTGAATAAAATATTTAAATAGTAAGACTTTTTATATAATTTAAAAATATTTAATACAAAAAACTACTTGATTTAATATTCTCATATATTAGGAATATAATGAAATAACTATTTTGTCTAGTGCTAAAGCTATTTTTCAAGGGTAAAAAAAATGAATATTATTTTAATAATTGTAAAAACTTACATAAATATTTTTTAGGAAGACCAAATTGTCGTTATCTGTATTATCTAGTATTAAAATTAGCAAATAACACAAAAATACTTTTATCACAACCTTTTGCTTTTGATGTTTTTTTTTTATAATAGGGATATATTATATATATAAAACTAGTTAATGTTCATACAAGCTGAGCAAACATCATCACATATTTGTGGACTACAGTCAGTAATGTTAAGATTCCTAGTGCTTTTAACCTATTACAAGCCGATTTGTCTAATGACTTCTTGTAGAGGCAGACTCCTCCTACATCCCTGAGTAGTTGTTGTTGCACAAAATCTGGAGGAGCTGCATGTAGCATAGTTGAGGTAGTGGATAGCTTCTTCTGGTCCTTCTTGCTCGCATCCTTAGCCAGCAGATGCGCTACTTGATTCCCTTGGCGAAAGTTATGGGGCATTAGTAGTTGGGGCTTCAGACGGAGCATCAATGATCTGCAAAAAGTCACAATATTAGATAAAGCAGTATGACCCTGATTAATGGCTAGAATTGCATCAGTGGAATCTATTTCAATTTCCAGTGGAAAAAGATTTTGATCTATTGCAATTTTGTAGTCCCTCGCAAATCGCCTATATTTCTGCATGGAGTGGAGAGAGTTAATCGTCTGTTTTTTGAAACCCTACGATCCATTTCCCTTTATTGTTTCTGGCCCCCCCCCCCCAGCCCAGACTTGTTTCTCTCCGTACAAAAAAGCTCCATCGGTATTGAGCTTGTACCAGTGTTGTTCAGGAGGGTACCATTTGATGTGGATTACCATAATCCCTGATGGAGTAGGCCTAGGAGTATTTACGAGGTTGTATTCCAATGCCAGCTTCATAATGTTGGCCCATCTTGGAGGATAATTATTATTGTTGATGTTGTTGTTATTCCTATTAATCCATATACCCTATAGGATGAATGACAATAGACTGTCCCAGGAAACTTTAAGGTTGTTGGGATAGCTCTGAAGACTTTTTAAGGATAACAACCAGTTATCTCCCAAGGTCGAGGTATTGATTTTTAGAAGGTTCCATAGATTGGTGACTGTAGGGCATTCCATAAAGATGTGCCTAATAGTCTCCGAAAGTTTTTTGCATGCAGGACAAATGGGATCTATGTTGATGTCAATATGCTTTAGGTAGTAACGACAAGGGAGCCTATTATGGTTGCATTGCCATAAGAAAATTTTTAACTTATTTGGACTATTTTCCAGATCCACTTAAACTGACTTGTTTCTTTATTACCTTCATCCTCTAGGAGTTGGTAACAAGATCTTGTTATGAACAATCCATTATTGTTCAAACTCCAAAAGGGAGTGTCATAGTTGCCCAGGGGTTTGGGGATGAATTTAATTTTATCAAGGATGGCAGGAGGGAATTCAAAAGATAGTTTGGATAAAGAACATGTTCCATTAGCCATTATATCCTTAATAGTGAAATACTTTTTCGTTGGTCCTAGTGGGCCCTCTATACAGTTTCTTAGTGGAGGGCAGGAAGGAATCCATTTTGTTTCCCAAATATTAAGATTTGAATTTCTTCCTGGGAGCCATAAAATTCCTTTTGAGCAAATGTCCCATCCCTTTAGAACACTCTTCCAAATGAAGGAATTATTTTTCGACCTATTTATACCATATTTTTGGATAACTAATGTGGCCCAAGGGGCCATTGTGTTGGTAAGCAATCTCCAAAGATAAGCTTCCAAGGAGTGTTATTCTTTGAGGCAACTGGTTTGATGCCCAGGCCTCCTTTATCAACTGAGGTCGTAACAGTGTCCCAATTAATAAGATGCAGTTTTTTTTTTCAATAGTGGTTCCCCAAATAAAGTTCCTTTGGAGACGATATATTTGTTTATGAATTTTTGTTAGCAGCATTGTAACTGCATGGTAGGGTTTGGAATAGAGTTTAAGGTAGAGCGAGCAAGTGTAGTTCTACCTGCTATATTCAGAAATTTGGTTTTTCAAGTGGATAGCCTTTCCCCCATTTTGTCTATTATGAAGTAATAGTCACGAAGTTTTGGATTATTTGTTGGCATGGGGAATCCCAAGTATTTTCCAGATGCTTGACTGATCTTGATATTGAACCCCGAAGCAATTTCACTAGCTAAGTCTGTTGAACAGTTTTTCGAGAAAAGGATTTTTGACTTATCGAGATTAATTTTATGGCCTGAAATGTCACAAAATTTAGTGATGCATTTCTTGATGGTGTTGTAATTCTTTTTGTCCACTTTTGCTATCAAGGTTAGGTCATCGGCAAAGAGTAGATGAGAGAAACCAATGCCTCTATTGTGAAGAAAAATAGGATCCCAGAGGTGTGTGTCCACCTGATGTAATATTAAGCGGGAAAGCATTTCCATTGCCATAATGAAAATGTACGGGGGACAAAGGGCAGCCTTGCCTAATTCCTCTAATGGGAGTAAAAAAAGAGGTTTTTTCTCCATTTACTAGGACGTCAATCTGACTAGTACAAATACAGTTCATGATGAGACTTTTAATTTTAGGAGAAAATTTAAAGTAAGAGAGAGTTAGGTAAATAAATGACCACTCCAATCTATCTAATGCTTTCTCTAGATCAAGTTTGAGAATCATGTATGCTTTTTTTCCCTTACTTTTCCTGAGTTGAGTTAAAATTTCTAGAATGATAATTGCATTATAGCAAGCCCTTATTCCTTTCACGAAACTGGATTGGTAGGGGGAAATAATATCATCTAGGAAAGGATTTTTTGTAATAATTTTATAGATGGTGTTTCAAAGGCCTATGGGCCTGAAATTTATTAGGTTGTTTGCATTTGCTACCTTAGGGATTAAACATAGGTAGGAGAGATTAATCTCCGGGGGGATTATGTTTGACTGGAAGATTTGAGCGCAAATGTTTATCACCGACCGACCTATAATATCCCAGTATCTTTGGTAGAAGAATGGATGTATCCCATTCGACACCCGAGATTTGAAGGGTTTGAATGATAATGTGGCTTTGACTACCTCATCCTGGGATAAGTCAGCATCTAGAGTTTCAAGAGGGATTCTTGATGACCATTGTGGAATGTTTCTCACATCAGCTAAGTTAGTTCTACAATGATTAGTGGTGAAAACATCCCGAAAATATTCAAGGGTGTGGACCAATATGTGGGAAGGGTCGTTTATCCAATTGACTTGGTTATCTTTGAAGAAAGTGATTTTGTTTCTCCGTGTTTTATTGGAGGCAGAAAGATGAAATTTTTTTGTGTTCGCATCACCTTCTTGAATCCAAGATATCCTAGACCTAAGTTTCCAATAATCATCTTCTAACTTGAGAATGCCGTTGTATTCTCTTATAAGTCTGGCTTCTAGATTTTGAAGGAAAGAGTTATAGTAATAATTTTCAGAAAGTTGTATACCCCTTACTCTAGCCAAGATTCTCCTTTTCCTCCCATGAATGTCACCAAAGTTTTTTCTACTCCACTTTTTATGTTAGACAAGAATTTACTAGAACCCTGGATATAATTTCTATTGAGCCAATTTTCTTTTACTAATTTGATAAAATCAGGGTGGCGACACAAAAAGGTTTCAAGTCTAAAGGGTTTATCAAGTTGCCCTACTTTTTTAGGAGTGAGTTGAATTAACAAAGGGTTATGGTCAGAGTGGGTTTTGGGCAGGTGGGTAACTACCCCTTCCGGAAAAAGATTAATCCAATCCGTGTTAGCAAAAACTCTATCTAGTCTTTCCATTATTAGTCCCTTATTATTTTTTCTCTTGTTTGTCCAGGTAAATTTAGGGCCTTTGAAGCCTAGGTCTAAGAGATTACAAGCATTAATACACTGCCACAGTAAGTTAGTTCTATTATTATTAACCCGTCTCCCGCTAGCTTATCATGACATGTGAAGACATCGTTGAAATCTCCCCCTAGTAGCCAGGGTCCCTTAATGTGACCATGCATGTCTAATATATTATTCCATAATGCATTTCTAAGGTTAATATCGTTACTAGCATAAATAGAAGTAAAAACCCAGGATTTATGAGTCGAGATTACCTCAATCGTTGCAATAATATCCTAATTCCTACGCACGAAGTTGTGTACATCTACCTTGGTGTGGTCCCAAAGGATCACCATACCACCCGATTGTCCTTCTGTCGGAATCTCTATCATGTCTGAGAAGCCAAACGGATTGAGAAGAGGGAGGTGACTATCCATCTTGGTCTCAAGAAATGTGACCATGATGGGACGGTGGGTACCAATTAAATCCCTAAAACGGATTCTAAAGTTCTCGTTGTTACCACCTCTTATGTTCCAGATAATAAAAGTATTAGACCTATTCATGTTGATGGTAGAGTTGTTGATGTCTCCATTTTCTCTAATCCTCCTCGCATAGACTGGATTTCTCCTTTGGAATGGGATAAGAATCATTGATCGATTCCCTACCATTGGGTCTGCCCGTGGCCTTATGTCGATGGTGCACTTGTAAAGTGCCATTGGACAGTAGAGTATCTGCTTATGTTCCTGCGACTCCGCGAATATAAATATCTTTAGCTCGTCGAGGTTTGAATCCTCTTCCAGATTTGAAGGGATTAAGTTTACCGGGTCTATCTCTTCCTCCATGACGTGATCCTAATTTTGGTTTTGGGTGGGAGGAGGTGGTTGCATGCTGTGTGCAGTGTGTGTTGTTTGAGGATGATCTACATGTGCATTCCAAGGAGTAAATACCGGATTCAGATTGGTTACAAACTCCGGAGTGAAGAAAGGGAGTTCCATCACTGGTGATGGGTTTTGGACTAGTATAAAGTGTTGTGGAAGATTCCAGTCTGCTCTCATTGCCTGAGTAATGTTGGCAGTCATCTTTGGTGCAATTGGGGTCAGGACATTGTTCAACCAAATTTGGTTGATGTAGTTGTTCATGGCTAAGCGGACACCCTCTGATATCAGTTGTGCCAAGTAGTGAGAGTTTTGTAGGACTATCATTGTCTCACTCCCTTCTAGCATGATGTTGAAGGATATCGCATGTCCTAGTAAACCCATCTCGACCCATAACATTGGTTGGTGATTTTGTGGTAGAGGAGGCTGAATGAGGATCCTTCGTGGTGCTTGGTGTAGGTTTTGTGTTGGGAGGGAGTTGTTGTTCACCATGTTTGGATTTAGATGAATCCTTTGAAGTTGTATTAGACGATAACCTCTTCTTACAGAGATTGGAACTCTTGGCATTCCTCTCTGAGATTTGATGATTTATGAGGGGAAAGGTTTCAGGCGTTTGAGGGTAGGGTATAGTTCTAGGTTTTTAATGATTGGGATAGTTTTTTGCATGTGTGTTGGTTGGTGTAGCGTATATTTATTGCTGATTTTTGGGTTCAAGGATTGGTCAATAACCACGTGGTGTAGGTGGTCTGCCATTTGTTCGTCTGGTGTAATATTACATGTTTGATTTCCTGCATTTGTTAATGCATGAGGTTTATTGTTATTGGGAAGGGGAGGGTCTGTCGTGGTATAGTGTGCTACATGTATCCTAGTGGGTGTATCCAGGTAGGGTGGGGTGTAATCGTTGGTTATTGGATGATTTAATGGGGCGTGGGATGATATGGCATCCTGGGGGGTGAGTAATTATTGGAGGGGTGTTGATGTTTGTCTGTGGGTCCCACTGTTTGTTAATGTCTTTTTCTTTGTGAATTTTGTCATTATCCATAATAGATATCTTTCCTTGATTAGTAGGTTGATTTACTTGATTAAAAGAGAATTTATTTTTATAAGCAAATTTTTGGGTGGAGAGGAACTTACCAGATTTGGCCTCAAAAATTTTAACACTGATACCTTGGCCATGATGATCTTGTTGTCTATCTCGTTGCTGCTTCATAGAGGCCTTCTTCTTTCCTTTGTTGAAAGACACCGTCTTCCATCCGTCCTCCTGCAATTCTGTGCCAACTTGATTGGTAGAGACCTCCATCTTGTCGTCTGCCTTCGGTGACGATTCACTATTCAGCTGACATTGTTTTATTGGGCATTGTAAAGTCATATGGCCTAAATCCCCACATCGTTTGTAGAGAATATTTTCCCCCTTATAGTAAATATGTTGTTTATGTGAACCAATGAATATGTGAGGGATGACCAGTTTATACAGTGGTAATTTCACGCATAGTCTTGCGTATCTGCCTCTCAAGGGTGCTGATGTACAAGCGTCCACTTTCAGTAGTCGACCTAGGGTGTTGCCTACTTTTTGTAAGATCAATCCATTGTAAAATTCTGTTGGAAGTTGAGGCAGTCGAACCCATATTGCAATGTAGGCTTGTCTGGCTTGAGATGCCATAAAATTTGGTACCCAACGTTGTACAGATAGGAAGTGACCAAAGATGAACCAGGGTCCCTTTTGTATTGAGTTAGTCATGTTTTCTTCTTTAGTAAACCTAACTATATAGTAGTCCTCACCCAAGTCGATTAGTGGAAAATTTTCAGTGGGTTTTCACATCTCTATTAATTTCTTTTTTAGTATATTGTGTGCAATTTTCCTTCTTTGTAATTTAATGATGATTGAGTTTCTCCAAGGGTAGTAAATCCTTTGTTTTTCCTCCATGGATATAGCGACTGAGAATTTGTTATTTATTTGTTGTATACCCTGGGAGTTTCCCTGGTCTAAATTCTCATCCTCCTCTATAATGATTTGGTACGCTGCCGGGGGAGTTATGAATATATTATTGTTCATTTCTCTTGAGAGGAGTTTCTCTTTGAAGGAAGGTGCGCCAGTGTCCATGAGTGTTAACGTGGGGTTTATGTCTGGTGGTTTGGGAGAGGTGGTGGTGTGGATTAGACATCAGCAGGAGTTTCCTCACTTGGTGGGTCGCCGGAAATCGTGTGCTCGAGAGAGAAAAGCTAGCCGGTGGGCATATGTTAGTTGCTTTTGATGTTAAGTAAAAAGGTTTAGTACAAGTTTGTATCTAGTAGTATTTAGTATAATATAGAACGGTTGTTAAACTTTATATGTGTATGCATTTTGGTATATCAACCTTTTGCTTTAGACCCTCCCACTTTCATAATAATCTAGCTTTTAATTTAAGTACGTGCTTTGCGTATGTACTCCTTATTAATGAGTTCACAATTTTAAAAGATTATATAAATATTTTTTATAAAGACCAAATTGTTGTTATCTTTATTAACTAATATTAAAAACAAACAAGTAACACAAAAATGTTGTTATCACGATTGTTCAAAACTTTGTCAAATAAAATAAATTGAACATTAGTTTTTTAGTTTTTTGAGATGTGAGAATGAAGAGGTTAGTCTTATACATTTAGAAAAAAAGTTGATAAAATGGCACCGTTAAAGTCTAGATTGACTAATTTGAGTTAATAATTTATGAAAAATAAATATATAAAATATATAGAGAGATGTGATTTGTTGGATAAAAAGAAAAAGAAAAATAATAATTAATGATAGCTTATTTAAAATACATGTACTGTTTCTTCCTTATTGCTTCAAACTCTCATTTTGAGTTTCACGAAAAATAATTTGTACTTATATAATAAATTTTAAAAATGCGGAATACAAATTTATATACTCCCTTAGTTCAATTTATGTGAACATATTTCCTTTTCAGTCCATGTCAAAAAGAATAACTTATTTCTGTATTTGAAAACAATTTACCTTTATGCAATGTTTCACAGCCATACAAAATATATGTGCCTCATTTTCTCTTTTCTTAAACTCAATGCTCAGTCAAATGGGTTAACATAAATTGAAACAGAGGGAGTATATACCGCTAAGAGTTTCGTGAAAAACATTTTTTGGGTAGATGCTTTAATTTTTATCTTTAATGACGTCTCCAAGACCCATTGCATCTAAATGGATTTCAGCATCCAACACCCATGTCATATAGTTCTTGCCCGAAATTTCAAGAGCAACGAACTTTCTTTTCATAATGTCAGTCATAATTTAGAAAAAAAAAAAGAAGAGCAGAAAAGTTATACCTTAATCTTCTCAAAGAGTTTCTTGAGACGGTAGAGTCTCGTGCTGATAACGTGTTATGAAACAATAAAAGAAGAAGAACAATATTGCAGAGAAAGAGAGCGAGGGAATTCTTATTGAATTTTGGGATGATTTATAATGGGATAAGACCCTTCTATTTATAGGGAAAAAATGACTTAATCACAAAGTAAAACTCTCTAAAAGATAGACATTCAATCTAAATAGAATTCTATTTATAACATAAATAATGAACTTTGAATTTTGGGTTAGAGAAAATCTCGTGTNTTTGCCTATTCGTAGTAGTTAATGAATAAACATCATGTAATCATAGTTTTTTTTTACATGAGTAGTAGTCATTAGTTTTATTTATTTTATGAAACAGTGTTAGTATGATTTAATTAAATGTAATTTTAGTATTCGTGTCCAAATTGATCGGTTTGCTTAGTATTCGTTTTGAGCACCGTAATTCTTCCTTAGATTGTATTAAACATAAAAATTTCTATGTATCATAAGTAGTTTAGAATTCAATGTTGCCACAAAATTAAACAGAAAGAATGTGACAAACAGTTTGGCAAATCAAATGCATATTCCGGACAATATCAAACAAAATATGCAGAAGCGCTAACAATTGCAAATACTGCTGGTGAAAGGCTTTTATTGATTGAATAACTACTGCTTGTGTGGTTTAGCTTAATAATGAGATGATTAATAATAATACTAGTAATATTTATTCATAATGGGATTGATTGTCAATTGTTCCATGAACTTCCTTCGTGATTAAATTCTGAATTTAAGGTAAGTATTTTACTTTATTTTTTTATTTTAAATTCTTGAAATTCTATAATTTGATTTTAATTACAAGCAAAGATAATAAGTTTTGATTATAACTCTAATAGAGTTGACAAGAAATTATAACCACATGAAGTGGTAAAATTGCTATGTCTTGCCATGATCAAATTCATGTATGATTATGGGCACATGAAGTAAAAACTCGTCCCATTGAATTTGCTTCATTCTCATTCCCCTTAAAGAGAATTTGATAGCAATGTATGATAAGTCTGAAAAAAGATAAAATTATTACCGTGAAGGTATCAATGGAAGTGGTAGCGAAAATAGACGAAATTATAATCGTCATCATCATTGTGATAATGAGAATAATAAGAATTCT
>ML417989.1:20245-45781 GCA_005239525.1 Nicotiana knightiana | reverse complement strand
TTATGAGAGTAGAGTCATGAGTGACTGAGAGGCTTGCCCGAGAGGCTTTATTTGTGAGTGACATTGTGCCCGAGGGGCTGATATTTTTATGAAACAACTAATTTCACTTTTCTTTACACTGAGCCTCTTTGATAAATGTTGACTAATATTTTATACAAGTTTATACGGAAAAACTGGAGTTTGATGAAATCTTTGGTAAATGTGGAGTCTTGACTTGATCTATTACCTTTACTGGTACTTATTTTTATGAAACTATAAAGTTTAGATGCTCGTCACTGCACTCAAGTTTTTAGATACTTTGGTTACTTACTGAATTGGTGTACTAACGGTATTCCTTTAACCTTGTGTGCAGATTCAGGTCCCGGGGCAGAGCGATAGTTGAGCTACCCCATTTGGAGCATTGTTTGGAGATTGTTCGGCAGCTGTTTGGCGTCCGCAACCTACTCTTTCTCCTTCCTACTCTGTCATTTTACTTTACTTCCCAAACTTGTTGTAGTAGAGGATTTGTATTAGACTGTATCATCTCTTATTTGCTCATGACGGTTGACTCCAGATGTTGGGACTGTGTTTAGATGTTCTAATCATTTTTATTGTTTTGAAATGCTTAAGAAACAAAATTATTAAGAAAAAATTCTTATGTTTGATGTATTAAATGGGAAATCATTATGTTAATTTCAGTGAATTGACTAGCCTAGTATCACGATAGGCGCCATCACAGCCAGTTTAGGTTTGGGGCCGTGACACTGTAAAAAGTGCTTGCTTCTAGTAAAGTGGATATGCATGATTATTGTGACATTAGTATTCAAATACTCTTTTATGAACCTATCTATGACTCTTTCTGTGACAATTTGAGCAATTATGTAGAATCCATTGATGTTTCGAATATTATTGGGAAAAGTTATAGTCATCAGCTTGAATGTATTGAAATTTTTATTTTGGAATTCATGGATTCTTCTGACCTTTCTGAGAATTTATGTGCTTCTTTAAATAACTTACATGAAGAAGAATCCATAGGATTTATAATTGATACTTGACTATATCATCAAAGTATCTTAATTGATACATGTGGCAGAGATAATTGTGTTAAATGGATGCATGGACAATATTTTGTAATTTCTTTGGCATGCACTTATTTGGACTACCTTACTGACAAGATCACATTGCAAATTTCATTATGTTGCATCTGAAAGAGGTTTTTATTGGACAAATCTAAGTAGGCATAGATGATGATGTCCATATGATTTATAAGGGAGTATTTATATCTGTTAGGATTAATTAGGTTATGTGGACACATGGTTATTATCTTGCTTTATTCCTACCATTTTATCAGATGAGTGGATGCCATTTACTAGTGCATGTTTTCTTTTTCTTGCAAGGTCAAAATTCGAGGATAAATTTTCTTCAAGAAGAGGGGAATGATAACATCCTAGGATGCTCAAATCTGTTCAAGGACAATAATGAAGCTTTTGAATCTCAAAGAGGGCCTATAACAAGATGTCAAGCTAAAGTGTTGCCAAACAAGGTCACTAGACATCAAGGGCAAATAAAGAAATTGTTAATTAGAATAAAGAGCTTAAGAATAAAGGATATGAATTGGCTAGATATTACAATTTTTTTATGGACCAAATTTATGTCCAAGAATAGGAGGATTGGATCCCAAGAGACATCCTTTGATAAAGGTCCTACTCAGTCCACTTTTGAACCAAATTGGCACCTAAAATATGTCTCAACTTGTAGCCCATGAAGTCCTAAATAAAGCCACGTTTTCTATAGCATAAAAAGGAGTTACTTGATGTCCAACAAGGGACATAGGAGTGCTAGATGTTGAGTGCAAGTTGTATTCAAGTTACTTGCAAATTTCCTTCAAGATTTTAAAAATTCTATCCAATATTGGTTTGGGACTTATTTCCATATATTTTAGGACTATATTTATTGTTTTCCTAGTTATTTAAGGTTATTTTTTCCTTTTTCTTAAGATTGTTGGAATTAATATCCAAGAATGACTTAGTTTTTGTTTCCTAGTATTTTTCTTTTCGTAAGGTAGTTGGACTTGTTGTCCAAAGTAGTTTAAGACTTTATTTCCTTATTTTTTAGCCTTAATTTCGTGACCCCCTCCTACCTATATAAGGGGTATCTTATTTGTTTTTAGACTTAGATTATGATAGACTATTATCAATAAAAATTGTGAGATTTTTCTTGCAATCTTGTGTGTGGCTACTCTTGGATTTATTCTTCAACTTTCAAGACTCAGCTTAAGGTGGTAATATTAAATCCTTTTCAAAGTCATAGATCACTTCTAGGTATTCAAGAAAGGTGATAAGTTTAGTCTTATTGTTGTTCTTGTTATTATAAAGGGTTGGGTTTCACAATCTTTTTCTTGTTTTTAAGTTTCTACCAAAAGAGATTATTCTTCGTTAGCTAATTGTTGTTGTTAGGATTCAACTTCAAGAATAGAATTATTGATTTCAAGAAACTCTTTCTTGAATTCAATCTTTCTTTAATTTGTGTCTTATTTTTTGTTTCTTTATTTTCCTTTTAGCTTTCGCACATTTCATGATTTTATTTAGTATTTCTCGTACCCCTATCCTATTGTTATCACTATTTCTGTTATCCCCCCATAGATAACTAAGGTGGGTGTGGCCATTTATACATACCCTCTTTTACTGTTGAAGAGATATCAAAATGCTTATATTTCTCTGCCTAAATTGTAATACTGATAATCTTCATTAACTAAGTGCCTCGTACCCTTCTTCACCTTGCTTATTTTTACTTGTTGAAACTTGTATCTTCCTTCTGAATCTCTCATTGCTTTTCACCATATTGGTGGATAGATATTCATGCCTTAAGGCTCGTTATCAAGAAGCGTACATGTTTTGCTGAAAACTTCACATTTACTACATCATAAGCATGATGCAAAATCAAGTTCCTCTGACTCAACTCTTCCATAGCCATATTCAATACCTTACCAACCATCTTTCTAGATGTAGGCATCACTGTATTATGAATAAGATAGAGTTTAGGAAATTGAGTTCTTACAACTAAGCTCGACCACACGATCTAGAGTAAGAAGAAAGAGTGATAGTCCTAAATGCTATGTATCCTCCTTCTTATAAGTGTGGTGCACAACACACCCATAAACAAAACTCTAGTAGATACGGCTTGTAGACTCCCTAGGACAGAACAACTCTGATACCACTTCTGTCACGAGCCAAATCGATGGACCGTGACAGGCACCAGGTGCCTTACTCAATCGAGTACCAACGTAACATGTCTTTATCATTACATTAACATGGTTAAATGGGTCAGAAGGGCCGTATGAGGTAACACGAATAAAGCATGAGCGAACACTTGACATAAAATGACCCAACCTGATATACTGACTTATATATATGATGTGCGGGCCTATAAGGTCTCGTACACTAAACATAGGCCGACAAGGCCATACAATCTTTCATATACATGACATATGTCTACCAGCCTGTAAGATTATATAAATGTCATAAGGCTGGCACAGGGCCCCGACATACCAATCAATACATGTCTAAATCATACTGACCAAAAAAGCAACTCCAGAACAAATGGAGCGCACCAACATCTTTCGATGAAGTGATAGCCTAATTTGAGGACTCTCAACCTGTCTATCGGGACATGTGGGCATGAAACACAGTGTCCCCAGGAAAAAGGAATGTCAGTACAAATAATGTACCGAGTATGTAAGGAATGAAAATCAGTAAACAATACAGATGAGAGAAACATAGAGTAAAAACTCAATATGTATATCTGAATAGCTCTGTGAATTATTTAATACTATAATGTCATTCATATGCGTATAAATGTCACACCATGCATGGTTATATGCATTCATAACATCATAAAGTCTTCGAGGGCATCCCATCGTATCATCTCGGCCACTGTGGGCAAATAATCAACGTATACAAGCTGAACAGGTGTGTAACGACCCGGCCGGTCGTTCCGAGAGTAATAGCCCCGTTTACCCTATTTCTGATTCATTATATGTGGTTCAACTTCATTATGTTGTGTTAGATTGGTTGTCTCGGGTTCGGAGCAATTTTTGGAGAGAAATGAGACACTTAGTCTCTTAACTTGGTTCAATAGTTGGACAAGTCAACCAAAAGTTGACTTATTGGTAAACAAATTCGAATGCATATTTTATGGTTCAGATAGCTTCGTTAGGGTATTTGGGACTTAAGAGTGTGTTCGGAGTGTGGTTTTGATATCCGGTGTAGAATTAGGCTTGAATTGGCGAAAGTTAGTTTTTGGCGATTTCTGGTCGGTAGTGGAAAATAGGCTATCAGGGTCAGAATGGAATTCCGGAAGTTGGAGCAGGTTCGTAGTGGCATTTTGGTTATGTGTGTAAATTTTCAGGTCAATCGAAAGTGTTTTGGATGGTTTCGGCATCTTTGGTGAAATTTAGAAATTTCAAAGTTCATAGGCTTCAATTTGATGTGATTTTGGTGTTTTTGCATTGTTCTTGGTGTTTCGAATGCTCGACCAAGTTTGAATAAGGTTATGGGACTTGTTGGTATTTTTGGTTGGGGCCCCGAGGGGATCGGGATTGATTTCGGTTGGTTAACAGAGGTTTGGACTTAGGAATTTGCAGCGAAGCTGCTGCTGGTGCCATTTTACTGGTGTGGCCGCACCTGCGGATGGGGAGCCGTAGGGGCGATGGACACATGTGTGAGGACCATGCGCAGGTGTGGAGTTTGGCAGCTCGTGAAGGGGTCGCAGGTGCAGATGGGTGGCCGCACCAGCGGAAGCGCAGGTGCAAAGAGGTAGTCGCAGGTGCGGAAAATGGAGACTTAAGTCAAGTGCGCAGATGCGCACTTGGGACCGCAGGTGCGGATCCGTATGTGCACATAAGTGGCCACAGGTGCGAGACCACTGGCCAGAAGAGTACAAATTCATGCCTTCATGATATTTTGGCATTTTTTCTTCATTTTGTATGCAGATTGAGTCATTTTGAGAGGAATTTGGAGGAGGATTTCGAGGGTCTTCTGTGGAGGTAAGTTTCTCGGATGAAGAACTCGATTCTATGTGACGAATTAGGCTTGGAATTAGTGGATTTAATGGCATAAATTGGGGGTTAGGGCTTGGATAATTGGAGACTTTGATTGAGTAATTTGAGGGGCAATTGTGGTCTGATTTTGGTGTTCTTGATATGTATAGAATCGTGGGGGGATGAGGATTCTTGTGATGTATATGTTGTCGGATTCCGAGATGTGGGCTTGGGGGTCGGCTTTGGTCGATTTGGGGATTTGTGCCTAATTTTGATAGTTTTCAATTGGGGTCCATCTCCCTAGAATATTTTGATGTTATTGGTCTGATTTGTGATAGACTCAGAGCATTTGGGAGCCTATTCGAGGGGCAAGAGCACCGTAGAGTAGTTTTTGGGCTGGTTTGAGGTAAGTAACGATTATAACTCTAAACCTGAGGGTATGAACTTGACATTTTATATTGTTTTGGTAAATGAGGTGATGCACATGCTAGGTGACGAGCGTGTGGGCGTACACCGATAGGGATTGTGACTTGTTCCGTCCCGTAGCAACTATTAAGATGCGTATTTGATTTGAAACCTTACGACATCCTGTATTTTAGAAATTTATACTTGTTTTATGGGCTGTGAGCCATGTTTGGGGCATTGTGCCGACCTGTTTAGACCCTCAGAGGTACTTTTACACTATTCTCACACTATCATGATAGAACAATTGTGAACTGATTCATGTTTTCTACTTGTTGTTATTTTCACTGTTATCACACTATTTTGAAACTCTGAGAGGTATTTTGGGGCTGAGTCCCGTGAGTTGAGATGAGTTGCCCGAGTGGCATGTGGGGATGACTAAGTGTGGTTGAGAGTCGAGTATGTGAAGATAGTTATGGATTGGGTTGCACGCCGCAACAATATATATATATATATATATATATATATATATATATATATATATATATTATATTACATATGGATCGGGATGCACGCCACAACAATATACATTATATGGATCGGACTGCGCCGTAGTAATATATATTGGATCGGGCTGCACGCCGCAGCAATATAGCGCTTAGGCTGTAGGAGCCCCTCCAGGAGTCTATACATCCCCAGTGAGCGCAGTCGACTATTATATGGATCGGGCTACACGCCGCAGTGTATGTTATATGGATCGGGCTGCACGCCACAGCGTATGTTATATGGATCGGGCTGCACGCTGCAGCGTATGTTATATGGATCGGGCTGCACGCCGCAACAATATATATATATATATATATATATGTATGTAAAGACCCGTAAATTTTATGGCTATTAATAATGCCCAAATAGGTCCCCGTGTTGTTATAACTGTAGAAATTATTAAAACGGACCCTTTTTGAGTAAAAAGTACCCCGTGATTTAAAAGATATAATTTTCCAGATTTGCGTAGGTCTGCGGTCCACTATGAGATCGCAGATCAGGTATGCTGACCGTATAGTGGTCGCATACCTGGACAGTTTGTTGTCCATTTTGAGGACGGTTATGCAGCCTAGAATGCGATCGCATTTCATGAATGCGGGCTGCATAGTTGTCGCATTCTTGCACCTTTACTTTTACGGAGGGAGTTATGCGACGCACTATGCGATTGCATAACAGGTATGCAGACTGCATAGTGGTCGCATACCTGGGAAATATACTTTTCTTTTTGGCCCATTTGAGGGCCATTTATAGGACAAGAATGCGGACCGCATAACAGAAATGTGGTTGCATTCCTGACCACATGCCACGCCCCAAGATTGAGGGACGAGACCGGCGCCTAATCGAATGAACCCGGTCAAGCGAACCTGATTTGCCTTTCCTATCCCATGCGTTACCTCGTGATTTCAATATACATTATTCAAGTGGAATAGCCATTTATAACTTAAGCATAAACTTACGACTTGAATTCATTTCTACTTTTTATCATTACCAACATATGAAACCAAATATTTGCAAAATACATACAACGTTTACCAACGTGGATCACAATTTCGAACCGTACCCTTACTTACCCAAAACACATATATACACTACCCATATTGTGTCTATGGAGCCTCTACGAATACTAGAAACATAACATTACATTCCGGCAACAAGGCCCCGAATATACCTTACAATACACAATAAACTCAAAAGAAAGTGGCATTAACCACACATGGCCCCGAGAGGAAGTGGGGCTCACCAATGCAGCTGACAGAATGGAGAGGAGGCATTACGGTCGCTGGGCTGAATTACCTACTATGGAACCACCTACAATCATCATAAGAATGTAGCGTCCCCGTGAAAAGGGACGTCAGTACATTTGGATTGTACTGGTATGTATGTAGAAACTTTACTCTAAGTAAGATCAGCAATACATAGATAATAGACGGTGATAGAATCAGCAAGCATTGCAGAGAAACAGAAACAATCAAAATCACAAGTTCCACAGATTCCCCTTTTTCCTTTCCATCAACAACATATTCATAGAGAATTTCATCGCAAGGACACAATCTCAGTACAACCAATAACCCATACATTATCAAGTCACAATAGATCATTGCCCAAAACACAAGTCAAAATAAGACATTTCCACAATCAGTGTGGTGTGACTGAATCAACCACAATTCCTGTTTATCATATCATTTTATAGCACTTAGCACTTAATCATGTTCACATACTTGAGTTCGCTACCAATGTTTCATACCGGCACACTAGGGTACTTAACCAACCTTACACATGGCAAAACATTCACAAGTAAATCACCTTTCTACAATTTCAAATAGCAAATACATGAATTTCAGCTAGACAGCCAGAGAGTAGGGCATCATGCCTTAATATATTTAGAACACCCAATTTTGCACATACTTAGACAATTAACACGGAACAAATCAAACAATACACAACTAAGAGACAATACTAGAACCAATCAATCAATGCACGTGGAAAGAAACAACCAAAATCAAACAAGATGCACAATCTCTCCTTTTTCCCTTTCAACATCATCATATTCAAGAGCTCATAGATTTTCATTTCAGTAGTGCTATCGATCACATTTCATCCTTATTACCTCGGCCACCCTTATTACCTCACACCTCATGAAGCTTATTGCTTTGTGTTGCGGCGCGCAACCCGATCCCCCTGACAATCATATTTCATAACAGCAACAACAAACAATTACATCACAAGAATTATCCTTTCAATGAATACAATTTCATATTAACAACTCATTTAATTGGGCCCAAGGCCCCCAACATTTATCAAGTAGAAAATTCCATGAACACGGTACTGCCACATTTGCTCAATTCAGTTACATTATTTCATAATACTCCTGTCATTATTTTTCCACGTATGGTTTTCAACTATTTCACACATTCCCACATAAGGCGCACATACCACATATTCGAACCCAACAAGAGGATTATACGAAAGTTAAAGTTAGCCATACATACCTCAAATAGCTTTTCCTTATGTTTATACAATACACCAATACCTCTAGCCATAACAATCTATAAGGAGATAGCGGAAATCGATTAATAATTAGGAAGATTACCCATGGTATAACTCTCTTAGGAATTTCATCAAATACCTAGCATGTGAAGTAGACTACAAGGTTTAGAAATGGCAATCTCTTCTTCCTTCACCCAATTTTTAACATGAACTAACCAATTTAGTTCTTTAATAGCACATACTACAACTTAATCCCACATGCATGGACTATTTCTAACCCTCACAACATATTTGAACACTTAACTTCTTGCATGAAATTTTTGGAAGTAGAACTTACCCGGATGATAGTGAGCTAGAGATTAGCAAGCTTGATTCTTGAGGATTTGTGCAAGATTGATGATTGGGAGGCTAGGTTCCCTATTTCTCTCTCTAAAAAAAGCTCTCACCTCTCTCTAGATTTAGGATAAAAATAGTCCCAAATGAATCCCCAAAGCTTATTTACCAAAGTGGGTTCGGATATGAAAAGTTCCAAAAATGACCCCCGAAGTCAATTATGCTATAGCATAATCGACGGCATAATCAACTATGCTATAGCATAATCAACATGTGGGCAACATAATCATTATGCTATAGCATAATCGACAGCATAATCAACTATGCTATAGCATAATCAACATGTGGGCGACATAATCATTATGCTATAGCATAATCGACAGCATAATCAACTATGCTATAGCATAATCAACATGCGACAACATAATGGTTTTGCCCGATTCTACCCCATTATGCGACACAAATGAGGTCCGCATAGTCGTTTCGCGATTGCAAAAATGGTCGCAAATCCAGCCTTTGGTAATTTGATAATAACTTTGTGTAGGAATGGCTAAATCACAAACGGTTTGAAGCGTTGGAAACTAGACTCAAATACCTTTCATTTGATAGGTTATTCATCATATAAAACCTTATATATAATTATATATGCTCGTTCAAAGTGTAGACTAGTGCAAGTACCTTTGGAATTTTAGCCTATTATGAAATTTTCTTACTTGGCTTGGACTTAGGCTTCTCCTTGGTCCCTACCTTACTTATTATATGACTCATACACTTATTCACCACATCCCATTCATTTACATCATATTTAAAGCACATAAAATATTATAATTAGTCTACCTGGCACCCCGAATCCTATATTGCTTAGCAAAATCTTTTTCCGGGGTCTTATATCCTCCCCCGCTTAGGATCATTCGTCTTCGAATGAGAGGTAGAGCCTGACCCAAACACCTAACATAACATATCTCTTTTCTATCCTACCTCAAGTCCCTAAATTTGACTAAGTCCCAAATTTTTCAGAAATTTCGGCAGCATTTCCGTTGTAACTAGGCCTATCCACCTGTCAGAGAATCACCCAAAACCATACTAAGAACTCATCAATAACTTGACAAAGTATCACAATGTATATACCCATAACACTAATTCTCAGCATCACAAGAACTATATTATCATAATGACACCTGAACATGGACTGCACATTTTCAGATCATAACACCTATAAGGCACCTTTCAAGTCAAAACTAATCGATATACAACCAAGCGAAAACATTTTCCTCCGACGGCACTTTCGGCCTTCAAGGTGGCCTCACAGGCTTACATGCTTTTCCATAACACACTCACGGAAGCAATCCAAATCCCTAAACTTACCTAACAAGGATGAAAGCTAGACACCTCGCATGAGTTAACTATCCATTAACTTTACCTTTAATGATTTTCACTGTACAATTTACATTCCACTGGGCATTACAATTCATGGTAACAACAACCACCCACAATTTCATCCCATGGAATCATACCATCAAGAATATCATTTCATAGTAACCAAACAATCATGTGTTCATAATAGTCCCTACCAGCCATTAATCACAAAGGTGTTCATCAACAAGAATATAATTTCATTTCAATCAAACAATACATATGAAGTCAAGCCACGATGATTCTTGCCGATATGCATCATATAGGATATTAGCATGATCATATAGTTCAATCAAATCAATTCACACCCTTATTTTATCACTACCTTCTTAGACATTAACATATGAAAATACAAAGTACACGAGGAACAGTTACGACGAACATCATTCTCCTAGAAGCCGAGTGAGTAGAATGCCACATAATCTCATCAAATCTGACCGATTTAATACTTTTTAAAAGGGGACACACTTTGGATTGAAATCATGGAAATATAAGCTTGAGCTTTTAAGGGAAATCATTACTTTTGGAACCCATGAGACAAGCCCTCGTAACCCTAGAAAATCATCAACAATGGCGAGAAAGTACTTACAATCATTACGAGCTAGTGTAGAATAAGGCCTCGAAGTGACCATATGAATAACTACCAAAGGGTGAAAAGTCTTGATGCACTTATCAGAGAAGAGTAACCTTAGTTACCTAGTCACATGAACAAGTAGGGCAGGTAGATGATCGTTTAGGAGAAAATCTCACAGGGAGTGCGAGCAACACATTTTTATCATAACAAAAAGGAACATACTCCGACCCTCGATGCCATAAGGGATAAAATTAGATTCACAAGGAGAGTTACCAGATGAAAATAGATAGTAAGGCAGCACAACTAAGAGCACCACTTGGAATCAACAAACTTAAACAGAGTTGAACACATTTAGAAGTCTGTAGTAAAGGGGAAACTTGCCCACTCTCAGGGCGCTTGTAGAGTACATAAAAGTGAGGTGAATTAAATCAGATCATATAGTTGGATAACTAGTTAAGAATTTGAGATAATATCGCATTGAATATTACGGGTAAACAACACATGATGCCAGACAAATGAAAAGAAAGTGAGAAAGCTTATAGAAGTGACCTTTATATAGTAACCACTAGGAAAGGTGATAATATAAGGGATTACGAGGACCTTTACTTTTTTGAAAGAAGATCTCCGCATATAGTTACATTATGCATAGCTCCAGAATTTTAAAATCCAATTATGTTTAGCAACTCTACTTCACAACGAAGCACTACAACACACTTCTACACAACTAATTATTACCAACAAAATTGGGAGACGCTTTAAGACTTGGCCGAGAGAAAGGCTTAACATATGAATGTGTTACTAGGGGTATTGTTACATCTGTCATATTTTCTGGATTCAGCGGAATTGGTACTGAATTTGGGTGGATTACTATTAATAAAAGAAATTGTAATTCTAGATACTAGGGACACAATTATGCTCTTTCTTCAGTATTGGAACCGAGAAATGGGTCATCAACTAGGGAAAAACCGGGTATGTCAGATGAACTATAAAAAAGGGAACTTGAGGTTTTAGGAGTAAACTCAATAGCTTCACGGCTAGGGGGGACTACTACAAACATCAAAATCAGTTGGACTCGTAGCAACATGGAGCAATTAACGTATAACGACACTTAAACAAGTATCATGCAATCCAAAGGAGGAGCAAAATGCTCGTCTTCCTTATAACCAAAAGAAGAACAACCCTCAAGAATAAGATGAGAAACAAGAATAAGTAGCACGATCCAGATACATGGAGTCTCGACGGACCCTAGCTTCGGTGGAGATTTATAATGTTTAAAAGTAATTGAGCAGACCAATTTCAGAAAATAACCTGTCGGAGAAGAGGGAGATTCTCGCCAAGCAAATAAAAATTTAGCCGATTCCGACAACTAGGCCAAAATGGAAGCCTCAACAAAGATGGAGCGAGGGCACTACCATACTAGAGGTGATGATGAAACAAAGCAGGATCTTCACCCATGTCAATATTCAGATCGAAGCAGAAACCCGAAGAAAATGGTCAAGAAAAGATATCTTTTTATTTGTGCAAAAATACGATAATGGTTCATCCCTTCATTCGATGAGAAATTCTTTGGGTATATTCCCTTGTTAGAGTTTAGAAAGGAGTGTTGGATATGTAAGTCTATAGCTACAACTCAATTCAAGGACACTATTATAGAGCTCGGTGTCATAAGAGATTGCATATAAGAAAATTTGCAGTATAGTTAATTTTAAGAAATATTGGATCTCGTTCAAAGAGTAGGTGCATGCAATGGTTTGTGACTCAACATTTATTAAGACCATGCCTATGAAAGTTCTTCAATATGGATGTACATATACAACAAGAGTACGTTGGTACCATACCGATATACTATAGGGTTTGGTGGTGCAGGGACATCAATAGGGACAAAGGCACTCCCCTCTTAGCGATAGGTTCTACCAATCCCTCCACAACTCAATACATTCTCCTAACAAGCCCTTGGGCAGTCGCTTCGGACTCAATGGTGGGATCATTCCCTCCTCATGGCTTCAAACACGTGGATTATGGTATCATGATTACTCATTTTGGGAGTAAGGCTTGGAGAGAAAACTAACTCCCTAACTTGAGATCTATCGCACGATTGGAGCATCAAAGAAGGGTGAAATTCCTAAATGTCCATGTAGCCCCCTAATTATAGATGTGGTCGACAACATACCTATAAGAAGGGCTCTACTAGACACAGCTCCGAGACATCCTAGGACACTTTTAAAACCTAGCTCTGATACCAAGTTTGTCACGCCCCAAAATCGAGGGACGAGACCGGCGCCTAACCGAATGAACCCGGTCAAGCGAACCTGATTTGCCTTTCCTATCCCACGCGTTACCCCTTGATTTCAATATACATTATTCATATGGAATAGCCATTTATAACTTAAGCATAAACTTACGACTTGAATTCATTTCTACTTTTTATCATTACCAACATATGAAACCTAATACTTGCAAAATACATACAACATTTACCAACGTGGATCACGATTTCGAACCGTACCCTTACTTACCCAAAATACATATGTACACTACCCACATTGTGTCTACGGAGCCTATACGAATACTAGAAACATAACATTAACCACACATGGCCCCGAGAGGAAGTGGGGCTCACCAATGCAGCTGACAGAATGAAGAGAAGGCATTACGGTCGCTGGGCTGAATTACCTACTATGGAACCACCTATAATCATCATAAGAATGTAGCGCCCCCGACAAAAGGGACGTCAGTACATTTGGATTGTACTGGTATATATGTAGAAACTTTACTCTAAGTAAGATCAGCAATACACAGATAAGAGACGGTAATAGAATCAGCAAGCATTGCACAGAAACAGAAACAATCAAAATCACAAGTTCCACAGATTCCCCTTTTTCCTTTCCGTCAACACAATATTCAAAGAGAATTTCATCGTAAGGACACAATCTCAGTACAACGAATAACCCATATGATATCAAGTCACAACAGATCATTGCCTAAAACACGAGTCAAAATAAGACATTTCCACAATCAGTGTGGTATGACTGAATCAACCACAATTCCTGTTTATCATATCATTTTACAGCTCTTAGCACTAAATCATGTTCACATACTTGAGTTCGCTACCAATCTTTCATACCGGCACATTAGGGTACTTATCCAACCTTACACATGGCAAAAAATTCACAAGTAAATCACCTTTCCACAATTTCGAATAGCAAATACATGAATTTCAGCTAGACAGTCAGAGAGTAGGGCATCATGCCTCAATATATTTAGAACACCCAATTTTGCACATACTCAGACAATTAACACGGAATAAATCAAACAATACACAACCAAGAGACAGTACTAGAACCAATCAATCAATGCACATGGAAAGAAACAACCAAAATCAAACAAGATGCACAATCTCTCCTTTTTCCCTTTCAACATCATCATATTCAAGAGCTCATAGATTTTCATTTCAGCAGTGATATCGATCACATTTCATCCTTATTACCTCGGCCACCCTTATTACCTCACACCTCATGAGGTTTATTGCTTTGTGTTCCGGCGCGCAACCCGATCCCCTTGACAATCATATTTCATAATAGCAACCACAAACAATTACATCACAAGAATTATCCTTTCAAGGAATACAATTTCATATTAACAACTCATTTAATTTGGCCCAAGGCCCCACAACATTTATCAAGTAGAAAATTCCATGAACACGGTACTGCCACATTTGCTCAATTCAGTTACATTATTTCATAATACTCCTTTCATTATTTTTCCACCTATGGTTTTCAACTATTAAACACATTCCCACATAAGGTGCACATACCACATATTCGAACCCAACAAGAGGATTCTACGAAGGTTAAAGTTAGGCATACATACGTCAAAGAGCTTTTCCTTTGGTTTATACAATACACCAACACCTCTAGCCATAATAATCTATAAGGAGATAGCAGAAATCGATTAATAATTAGGAAGATTACATATGGTATAACTCTCTTAGGAATTTCATCAAACACCTAGCATGTGAAGTAGACTACAAGGTTTAGGAATGGCAATCTCTTCTTCCTTCACCCAATTTTTAACATGAACTACCCAAATTAGTTCTTTAATAGTACATACTACAACTTAGTCCCACATGCATGACCTATTTCTAACCCTCACAACATATTTGAATACTTAACTTCTTGCATGATGTTTTTGGAAGTAGAACTTACCTGGATGATAGTGAGCTAGAGATTAGCAAGCTTGATTCTTGAGGATTTGTGCAAGATTGATGATTTGGAGGCTAGGTTGCCTCTTTCTCTCTCTAAAATGCTCTCACTTATCTCTAGATTTAGTGTAAAAATAGTACCAAATGAATCCCCAAAGCTTATTTATCAAAGTGGGTTCAGATATTAAAAGTTCCAAAAATGACCCCCGAAGTCAATTATGCTATAGCATAATCGACAGCATAATCAACTATGCTATAGCATAATCAACATGTGGGCAGCATAATCATTATGCTATAGTATAATCAAAAACATAATCAACTATGCTATATAATAATCAACATGCGACAGCATAATGGTTTTGCCCGATTCTGCCCCATTATGCGACACAAATGCGGTCCGCATAGTCGTTTCGCGATCGCAAAAATGGTCGCAAATCTAGTCTTTGGTAATTTGATAATAACTTTGTGTAGGAATGGCCAAATGACAAACGGTTTGAAGCGTTAGAAACTAGACTCAAATACCTTTCATTTGATAGGTATTCATCACGTAATACCTTATATATAATTAGATATGCTCGTTCAAAGTGTGGACTAGTGCAAGTACCTTTGGAATTTTAGCCTATTATGAAATTTTCCCACTTGGCTTGGACTTAGGCCTCTCCTTGGACCCTACCTTAATTATTATATGACTCATACACTTATTCACCACATCCCATTCATTTACATCATATTTAAAGCACATAAAATATTATAATTAGTCTACTTGGCACCTCGAATCCTATATTGCTTAGTAAAATTTTTTTCGGGGTCTTACACCGCATTTCTGCTTCAGGATTGTTAAATTTCTAATTTTATACCTGACCCCCAGTTCATTAAAACACTTACCCCTTTCATTTAAGCCTTTTTTTTGATAAATTAGAGAGAGGATAGAGTGGGTTCTAGAGAGAGGGAGTCCAACTTCATCAAATTTGTTCCTCCATCCCTACTCAGGCTTGGAACTAATCAAGTAGGACACCATTTTCTTCACCATAAGAGGTAAGCTTCTACCCCATCAACCTTAATTTCCAGATTTTTGTTAAAATGAAACATGGTTAGGTAAGTTCATGAATATGGGGGTTGGAGTCTTGTATGCATGTAACCAACTAGTCATAATCTAGTAAAAGGAAATGGGTTAGAGTAATCTTTCACTAAAAATAGAGGCTATTTGAATCTAAAGGAACACCTAGTGTTTGATAGAATGAACAAGTGAGTTCAAGACATGATCGTTATTCCTAATTCTAAGTTCAATTATGCCACATTGTGAACTAGATCGAAGGTGCTAGAAGGTCCGGTGAATTGTGGTTGAAATTAAGGAAAAGTTCCAACTCGAGGTATGTATGGCTAACTTTAATACTTGTAGAGTCATCTTGTTGGTGTCCGAGCACTCGGTATGATATTCTTGCTTGAGCATATGTGAATTGATTGTCCTGCTGTATCGAGGTGTAAGACTTCGTTCTTTGAATTCCTTAGTCGATTATCATGTTATATGAGCTTGCGAAATGTGATTCTTTGTGCTTATTCTATCATGTGCAAAGATTGTTAAATGTTGAATACGTCGGCAGGAGAGGTTGTGCTGCAAAATGAAAGAAATGATAATGAAATAAAGTGTTGAATGTATCTAAGTGCTAAATACTGTGTAGTAAATAATGGAAAGGAAACAGGGATAAAATAATTGAGCTATGTGTTGATGGCATACCGTATATGACTCATTGTTTGATAGAGATTTCTATGGCCTTGATTTCATATGGTTACTTAGTTGTTACGAATTAATATCCTTGACGATGAGAATCTTTGTGATTGAATTGTTGGTTGATGTTGCTATTAATTACATTGCTGAACATATCAAAGTGCTAAAGGCTGTGTAGAAAATGATGAAAGTAAATATGGGCTGATTTTATTGAGTTAAATGATTGTGGCAACACCATATATGAATTACTGATTGGTAATGATCATTGTGCTTTGATTTCACATAGTTATTGGTTGATATGAACTTATGTTCTTCATGATGAAGATCCCTGTGATGTAATTGTTGGTGGTTGTTGCTCTGAAATGTGCTTGTAAGATGGGATCGGGTTGCACGCCACAACAGAAAAAATAAGGGTGGAATATGATTGTAAGGTGGGATCGGGTTGCGTGCCCCAACAGGGGAAACAATTGAAATAAGAAACTGTGGAAACTTCATTTGTGATTCTCTGTATCTCTGTGCAATATTGGTTTGCGTTTCTTTAACTGCCTCATATATGTGTATTGCTTGATTTTACATAGAGTAAAGTTTGTTTATACATACTAGTACTATTCAATGGTACTAACATCCCTTTTGCCGTGGGCGCTACATCTTCTATATGGATGTAGGTGGTTCTATAGCAGGTAGCTCGGTTCGCCGTTAGTGGTGCCTCCTCCTCATCTCTCTAGCAGTTCTGGTGAGCCCCATTTCCTCTTAGAGGCTCCGTAGACACTGTGTGGGTTGTATATACATATTTTGGGTTGTAGTTGTAACTATTCGTAACTCTGGTCCCATGTTGGAAATATTGTGCTTAGTTTGTATATTTTGATATTATCAAATGTTTAAACTTAAAAGAGGAAAATGGACTTTTGTTGTAAATTCACACTTTGATTAAATTTTCTATTTCATTTACAAATTTTTATATTATAAACATGGGGTGATCCATTGGGTAGGAAAGGCAATCCAGGTCCGCTTGACCGAGATCATCCGATTGGGCGCTAGTTTCGTCCCTCGATTTTGGGGCATGACAATATATGTATTGGATCGGGTTGCACGCCACAACAGTTGTTATATGGTACCTGATGAGTGAGAGTGCTGAGTGTGAGCATTGACTTATGAGAGTAGAGTCACGAATGAGTGAGAGGCTTGCCCGAGAGGCTTTATTTGTGAGTGACACTGTGCCCGACTGGCTGATATTTTTATGAAACTACTGTTTTCACTTTTCTTTACACTAAGACTCTTTGATAAATGTTGACTAATGTTTTATACAAGTTTATATGGAAAAACTGGAGTTTTGTGAAATCTTTGGTAAATGTGGACTCTTGACTTGATCTATCACCTTTACTGGTACTTATTTTTATGAAACTATAAAGTTTAAATGCTCGTCACTGCACTCAAGTTTTTATATACATTGGTTACTTACTGAGTTGGCGTACTCACGTTACTCCCTGCACCTTGTGTGCAGATTCAGGTACCGGGGCAGAGAGATTGTTGAGCTATCCCATTTCGAGCATTCTTCGTAGATTGTGAGGCAGCTGTTAGGCGTCCGCACCCTACTCTTTCTCCTTCCTACTCTATCATTTTACTTTACTTCCCAGACTTGTTGTAGTGTAGGATTTGTATTAGACTGTATCACCTCTTAGATGCTCATGACGGTTGACTACAGATGTTGGGGCTGTGTTTAGATGTTCTAATCATTTTTATTGTTTGAAATGCTTAAGAAACATAATTATTGTGAAATTCGGATATTTGATGTATTGGGAAACCATTATGTTTATTTTAGTGAATTGGCGAGCCTAGTATCACGATACGCGTCATCACGACCAGTTTAGGTTTGGGGTCATGACAAGTTGATATTAGAGCGCTAGGTTACATAGGACTCACCGCTCATGAGCAGGTTTAGTAGAGTCTTGCGGATCGGTACGGAGACGTCTGTACTTATCTTCGAGAGGCTGCAGAACCCTTAGAAAAATCTAACATTCTTGAATTCTTGTCGTGCGAATTAATTTTATTCAACCAAGAGCGTGACTCTTGAATTCCTTCCATGTATTTGAACGCGCACGAGAGCGCTGGGTATCAGTTGTGCATCCATGACTTGTGACTTCCATGGATGAGATATGATTTTGGCACGTTGGTAATGGGCCAGTCTGAAGAACTTGAGGCCGGATTCATTCTGTGGCTTGAGTGCTAAGATTTCGATTATGTGTGTCGTGCATTTGGGGACTTATATGTCCGTTGGTGTCCTTATTGACGGGACCTTGTGATTGGATGTCTATTTGGTGAGTGTGATTTGATGGTTAAATGTGTTCAGACTGTTAATTTGTGACCAAAGGATTGGCTGGAAATGTGGCAAGAACTATTTAGTGTTTGATTTTTGTCTCGGTTTGGTATATGGCTTCGAGTTGTGAGTGTAATGGAAGACCTCTCATGTTGTTTAGTTGTGGAGTGAAGCGGATATTTCTGTTGGGTTGTGAGTTCCTGGTGATATCTTTTGGGCTGATCATTGCCCCAGTGGTGTTCATATATTTGATTAATGGTTTATTCCAGCCGTATTAGCACTCATTTGTTATGGTATTCGTTGATGGCGTTCTGGCGTATACGCGTAGCCAGGGGTAGCATACTTAGTATTGAGGATGGAATCATAAGGATTCAGGGAGGAGAAGCTCTATTCAAAGTTCTCCAAGTGTGAATTTTGGCTCAGTTCAGTAGCATTCTTGGGACACGTGGTGTCTAGTGAGGGTATCCATGTGGTCAGACGAGTGTGGGTAGAGCTTCTAGAAGCTCAAGATTCCTTTGACCTCAGCTCTAGTGTTGGTTCTACCATCAACTTCAGGTTCTTATACCGTGTATCTCGATGCCTTGAGGTTAGGCATTGGTTGTGTTTTAATGCAGAAGGGTGTAGTGACTGCATAATAACAATGACCTTCAGAAGTATATAATGAGATATCATGTTTGAGGCTAAGCAGGCAGGGGTATCTCCTGTAGGTTATCCTGGGGTGTGTGATCCTTATGTTGTTCTGCAATAAGTTCTCTTATACTAGTAAATGATATATGTTGTAATTTGAGTTTAGATCGCTTGTGGAAGCTGGCACGACTATTATAATGGTGAATGCGAGATTTGCAGATGACTTGAGCTGTTAGACGAGTTGTGTTATTATGGGCATTGTAAGTTATTGTTTGTTTTGATCGTTGGATTTGAGCCAAGTGGGGGAGTCTGTTAATGATAAGTTGATTGCACGATTATGTCTTGTATTGGTTTCAGTTCGAGGTATATTAGTGGATCAGTTATGACGTGCAGAGGCGGAGTCTGGGAATGACTCGAGTAATGGAAATTCTTCGATACATGTTGTAATGTACTATATGGGTAGGTGAGTTTTATTGAATAATTGAGTTGTAGTTGTAAAAGGTGTAGTGGGTGCAGTGTATGAATTTGCTTGTTGCTTCAAGTGTGTGGATTACTTTCCTAGTATGTTAGTGTGCAAATGGGTCAGGTCGATTCTGTCTAATTGTCAGTCTAATTGAGATTTATGTTGGAGGGTATCAAGACTTGTCGCATTTATACCTTATCATGGATTCTGCATATCAGTATCAGAAAGATGAAGGTAATTACTTTAAATTCGCAGGAAGTCTCATCGGGGTAAGTATTTCTAACGTGGTGCTTTTTGGGATATTTGAGAGAGTATTAGGCGTCTTATGAGCCTCAGATGTTATGGTTTTAAGCTTGGGTTGCGTGTGGTGAGTCTGGGTTGATAATTTCGATATTATGGAAAGGAGGAGCATCAATTCTAAGGTAAGTCATAAGGAACTTGGGTAATAGGACAACCTGGTAGTAGGTCGGATCGTCATGGTAATGGATACTATTAGTTCTTTGGGTGTTCATGAGTTAATGAGTTTTATAGGTGTTTCTTAGCAACGCTCTTGGATTTTTGGTAGCCTGCATAGCTTGGTTGAGTTAGAAGGATTCAGTCCTGACAGTTTGGTGTTGTATAAATGGGATTCGGATAATTCCGGATAGTTTTCTACCAGTTAGAGATGTATATTTTCTACTGGCGTGAGGTGCATGTGATGTATAGTGATTTTACTTCTAAATAGGGTCAAATGGAAAGTTCTTAGCTAGTTGGGTACGTAGTTGCTTGTGGCTCGGAAGGGGCTATGATGTTCCCATATTTATCATAGGATGGCATGGTGTATGCGGCACATTGTGTAGATTCGAGATTTGCATGTGTGAGGTCACAGTTCAGTTCTAGAAGGGAGGTCAAAATTCTTAGGCAGCATTGGCAGTTTAAGATGACTAGGTAGATGATATCACTATTGGGTGGCTTGATCAGGGTGTACATTTAAGAAAGGGCAATGTGTTGAGTTAAGGGAGCTTCGTTGGTGTTGCGACGCTCTCTTGTCGGATCGACTGCAGATATTCAAGGTTGCTTGGTGACATAGAAGAATTATAGGGGTATCCTCGTGGAATGATTGAGTATTTGGGATGTGTTATGTATTCGAGCGGTGGAGTTGAGATCATATATAGTAATTTGTGCGCTTCTTGGACTTCGAGACTGAGAGTTCTCCAGGTTATTTTGTGGTAGTGAATTGTGAAGATGCGAGTAAAGCTAGTCAGATGTTAGTATGTACCATGGTTCAGTCATTGTGATCTTTCGGTGAGTAATCTATCTGTGTGGGTGACCAGATCTGACTTAGGGTTATTGGTAGGCCAGTATGAGTGTGTTTTCTGCACCAGGTCGAAATTGCTGATTCTGAATTTCTATTGTTGAGGAATGTACCATTCGATTGTGATTGAGTTTATTCATTTTTTGGAGTGATCTATGAGTTACCCTTCGGTGTTACGGGGAGTGCTGATTATTGGTTATATGCACATATGGTGCGGTTCTAATTAGGCTTTATGACTAGATTTGAGTAAGGTAAGTAATTGGGTATTTCGGGATTGAGATGTGTTGGTTATGTACCTTCTGATTCATGTGGCATGGTATCGTCTGGTTTTCCTGTGGTTATGGCAACGCACTTTGAGTACTTGATGTCGAATTGCGCATGGTTATTGATTTTGAGCAAGGTAACTCAAAGTATTTCATGCGGAGAAGCGTGTGGATGGGATCACGCATTGTAGCGGAGTTATGTAGAGCTATGATCCTTAGAGTCAGATTCGTGTTTCTTGATTTTACGATGTGTGCCAGGCTCTTAGCATGATGTTGAGATGGCACTTGCTAATGGCAGGATAGTCCTCTCATGTGACTCTTTTATATAATTTGGTTACATTGGGATGTTGCTGTTGAGTGCACGAGTTGCACAAGTTATGGCTTTGAATTTATATTGATGTGTCATGTCATCAGAGTGGTCGTGTTGGATGAGAAGAGGTCATTTGACCTAGAATGAATACTGTCAGAATTGACTACTGCATAGTTGGAAGGATAAATATCGGGAGTCGGCTTAGAAATCTGCTATAATTCCTTTTTGGGAATGGGGAGCTTCATGTCTGTCATGTCTGACTGATCGGGCGAATGGTTGCTAGTTTCTACGTGTTTCTTTCCTCATCGGCAGTAAATAAAAGTGTTAGAGCGAGGCATTTCTTGATTAGAGGTTATGTACCGGTATTGGGTTGTATTGAGCAGCTATTGTGATTAGGAGTTATCGCCACGAGTGTTTGAGTGATGTAGTATATTGTGTGATTGCATCTTGGGTTACGGGTATGGTTTGATAGAGCGTGTTCAGACTTGTTCAGTTTATAGTTGTGGAATTTTGATCTTGTAAATTTCAGAGGTGGGAGTTTTGTTCTAAGGTTTATGGGTCAGGATTGGATTTAAAAATTTCAAGTATGTTGTGCTATTGGACCTATATGGGATGGGGTGGCATGGGATCACCCCTGAGTATGTGCATAGTAGGCTACGTGGCATTTTGATGGTGTTGGAGAACAACTCCTGGCACGTTCGAGGACGAACGTATGTTTAAGTGGGGGAGGATGTAACGACCCGGCCGGTCGTTCCAAGAGTAATAGCCCCATTTCCCCCATTTCTGCTTCATTATATGTGGTTCAGCTTCATTATGTTCTGTTAGATTGGTTGGCTCGGGTTCAGAGCAATTTTTGGAGAGAAATGAGACACTTAGTCTCTTAACTTGGTTCAATAGTTGGAAAAGTCAACCAGAAGTTGACTTATTGGTAAACGACCTCGGAATGCTGATTTTATGGTTCAGATAGCTTATTTAGGTGATTTGGGACTTAGGAGTGTTTTCGGAATGTGGTTTTAATGTTCTGTGTAGAATTAGGCTTGAATTGGCAAAAGTTAGTTTCTGGTGATTTCTGGTCGGTAGTGGAAAATAGGCTATCAAGGTCGGAATGGAATTCCGGAAGTTGGAGCAGGTTCATAGTGTCATTTTGGATATGTGTGCAAATTTTCAGGTCAATCGGAAGTGTTTTGGATGGTCTCGACATCTTTGGTGAAATTTAGAAATTTCAAAGTTCATAGGGTTGAATTTGATGCGATTTTGGTGTTTTGCTTTGTTTTTGGTGTTTCGAAGGCTCGACTAAGTTTGAATAACGTTATGGGACTTGTTGGTATTTTTGGTTGGGGCCCCGAGGGGCTCGAGATTGATTTCAGTTGGTTAACGGAGGTTTGGACTTAGGAATTTGCAGCAAAGCTGCTGCTGGTGCCATTTTACTGGTGTGGCCGGACCTATGAATGGGTAGCCGCAGGTGCGAGGACCATGCGCAGGTGCGGATGTTGGCAGCTCGTGAAGGGGTGTCTGATATGCACTTCAAGCCCAAATTCATGAAATCTTTCAAAAATGTTAACTCCCATGCTATACGCCAAAACACTCCCGGGTTATCCGAAACCCGATCCGGACATACACCCAAGTCCGAGATCATCATACGAACCTGCTGGAACCTTCAAATCCTGATTCGGAGATCGTTTACTCAAAATTCCAATCTTAGTTGATTTCTCCAACTTAAGGCTTCTGAAATGAGAATTTTCTTTCCAAATCAATTCTAAACTTCCTGGAGTTCAATTCCGACCATGCTCACGGTTCATAATACCTGAAACAGAGCTGCTCATGACTTCAAACTGCTGAACGACGCACTAGAGCTCAAAATGACCAGTCAGGTCGTTACATTCTCCCCCACTTAAACCGACGTTCGTCCTCGAACGTGCTAAGAACTGCTCTGGAGTTACCTGAAATCACTGTTTAACATCTCGAGCACCTCCCCGTGCTATCACAACCCTGTCGAGCACCAGCTTTATCAAATCTTGAGATTTCCTCTTCATCTATATAATAAGCTCAGAATTCATTAAAACACCTGAAATTTCCCTAGCCAGGCCTAGTTTCAATATATATAAGCACTGCATCAACTAGCACACGATATGCCAGACCATAACTGCATAACCTTGCTGAATCGGCACCATGCACCGCACAACACATCATCTGACCACAATGACGCGCCCTGAACCTTAATAGCCAAGGCCCAAGAATTTGATGCAACCAATGCACCTCATAACAAATAAACATACACCCTGCTACAATGCTGAAGACACCACCACAACGGAGGAAATGTGCAGAAATTCATACTCAACTACAGAGTTAACAAATCCTTCAATACATCATCTGGACTAGAATTGTCACTTCCATTATGAACCTGAATGATGGTATTTTTTATTTATTATACACTTCACATAAACTCATCACACTGATCTCTGATCCGATAATCTCGTCTCACCCAGTACGAACCGCTCAAACAGCAAGTCACCCCAAACATGGCTAACAGCCTCACATGATACCGCATCGCCCAATAGGCCATAACTCGAACATGATAATAAGAAACGACTCTGGAGGGAACTATCCAGCCCACACAACTAATATGAATCCTTACCAGAAAATAGGAATTAAAACATAAGAAAATAAATATAGGAACCTTACTCATCATCACACTGTTGCGGCATGCAACCCGATCCAATTAACATACCCTTGGCAGCGTGCCACCAGATCCCAATAACATACCCGTGGCGGCGTGCCACCCGATCCCAAATAACATCACCGTGGCAGCGTGCCACCCGATCCAAATAACATAAAACTCACGTAAGGAAATATATATACGGAGCTGATTCGCTCACTATTACAATTACTGAATATCGATCACAAGCACGCTAAGTGCATAATACCATCCTACAGAGACTATGATGTGTGGCTAGAATTCATGGTTTAACACATTAGGTGAATTACATCTTATGTGCGTTAATGATGAAAATACACATCGTTTGTGCTTAATGGAGTCTATTTCATTTGTAGGTAAATTGGAGATGGAAGACGAGTTAAATGAATGCATAAACGTCGAAAATACGCTCAAGTGTCGAAAAGGAGTGAACCCGGGCTATAGCCGGGTGCTTGGGTTGTAAAGCCTGGCCTAGTCATGCGTTAGCCAGGCGTTTGAGCCCTAACGCCAGGCCTGGCCAGGCGTTTGGGCCCTAACGCCAGGTCTGGCCAGGCGTTAGCCAGGCCTTTGGCCTGTAATGCCTTGCCCCTAGTCCGGTCCAATCCGAGTTTTGAAGGTTTTAAGTGTTTCCCGGTTTGAATAGAAGTCTCCTACACGTTTAGGGTTTATCCCAAACATATAAATAGACCCAAAAACACAACTTTGAGAGACTTTTGCCATTAGAGACAAGAGAGGCTTGTGGAATACTACTCATCAAAGCAAAACATTGATTTTTACATCCTTTATTCATTACTCTGTAATTTATCTATGCAAGTTATTTTGGATTTGATTATTATGATCATGAGTAGCTAATTTCCTTAATCTAGGGTTT
>ML417989.1:0-20128 GCA_005239525.1 Nicotiana knightiana | reverse complement strand
GAGAGAGTGCGTCTAGTAAATTATCATAATTACTTGAGAGAGATTTATGGTAGATAGAGTGTTCATGATTGATAGAGACGACTAATCAAACCATAAGAAGTATCCAAGAAGGAAGTTCACCAACGGGGGAACCATAACCTTAGACCTTTATTATAATTGTTTACATCATATTCTTAGTTAATCGTTAGTTTATTAATTTTTTCAGTAGAAATAGTAAAACATCACCAATTGATTAATTAAAACTTTTGTATTCAGACGGCTTGATTGATATGTAAATTCCCTATGGGGTCGACTCTGGGCGTAATAGCCCGGATTATATTTTTAGTGCCCGTTTAGTCTTTCTATAAGACATAGTTGAGCATGATCAGACTGATAAAGCCATAGGCTACAAAACTCAAGCACAACTGAGGTGCGATATATATACATATACTCTGGATCTCAAGAGCTATCCTGGTCACATAACATCCCCGCTACGTGGGACCTCAACACACAAGAAATTATCAAAGTCGTTTCACAACTCACACGGCACAATCACAATAACACATGAATTCGACAAAGACGAAACAACACCCGCTGTTCTAATATCATTCTATGAAAAGATGCTCTACTGAAAGGAACATGCCTGGCTCACACGGAGCCCATAATCATATATATAAATCCATCAAAAAAACATCGAGCCACCTTGCTCGCACCAAACTTAGCTATTAACTTTTACCTGGGTCTTGCTCTGAACTTCCAAATCACTTTGTCTTGCTCTTCCGAGCTCATGACATCCTTATAAACATCGGACCTAAATCTCGATTCTTACTCCCAGTTACATACTGCTTCCCGCACTAAACATACCAACATGAGGTAGCGCAAGAATTCCATCATAACTTTCGAATCACCAAAAGGGTGAACACTTCATGATATACAAACTTTTACTTGACTCAATTCAAGAGTACCACCTCAACACACGAGTGAATTCCCCTTATCACCCAAATCATGCAAATATTAAGCGGTATTCTATACCGCCATAACCCTTTCGGGATCCACCTATACCTGACAGGACATAACACTCAAATGCTCCCTCATGAAATCCATTACGACGGCCGACAAGCTCCGCACACACCGGCACAAACCACATGCATAAACCAATCACATCAAAGGAACCGATCGTTGCCACAAATGTGCCATTCCAACCATGGATAATCAATCTACCTTCTTTTAATCATAATTAGTTGCCTCAGGAACAATAACAACTTCCTTCAACCCATAGCAAACTTAAAACTCACTCATCTCGAGTGACCTTGATTCACGAGACCATGCTGCCCAAATCCCGCAACCCGTCTCATACCCTTCTGATATTCTTTTCTTCAACCTGGAGTCTATTTCTCTCACTCCTCCAATATTCTCCTGCATGCTGAAACATATCATTGAACATTCCAACCGTCCTCATTTTTCTCATAGATTACTCTGCAAAAGCTCGATTCTCGATCATACTGCTGCCTGAAATCTTTATCTGTCGCATCCTTTAACATTTGAACTCATTAGGACCACTATTGAGAGCCACCTGCTCTGACTGACCCCGAATACAATCAACTTCAAGCCTCTCCTAGCACAGGAACACCTTTTTTAATGAAACACGTGACTGAGTCACTATCCTTACAACTCGCCAACACGCCAAAAATCCTCGACCCCATGCGAAGACCATCCTACAGCCCAACTGCAGATGGTGGGACTCCCCCACTTAGCCCGAAGCTACTCCTTGCACAACTCTAGACCCCGCTGAGATCCTTCCTCCTTTGATAACACGATCTTGCTTAGCCAATCCGTCAAAATCTTTCAAATTCTCTTGCTAGAACTCCCTAACTACTCAAATTCTCTAGCATTATTCAAACATTCTATCTCCTACCGACTAGCCACTAGGACCCATCACAGAACCTGCCAACCCCGCCATTGCTAACCTATCCCCGAAAGACAACCCACCTGTAGAAATCACCCGGCGGCACCTCTCAACGATGTTGAAATGCATGCTCTCTGCGACTTCAATACCCCATCCTACGCCCTGCTTCATTTACCAACTTACTAGTCCGTCCGCTCCTCATGGACACCCATTAATGCGCAACTAATATCTTCAAATTCCAAGTTGTTCTGTCGCTCCCCCACTTTGCGACTGCTTGACTTCCACTTCTTACACCTGGCCTTCTGGAACTGGAACTATCGCCTAGCTTCATTCCAGGATCATTCTTTTCCAATCACATTCTTCGGTACTTCCTCTCAATACTCTGACCCCACGCAACAGAAGAAACCATAGCACCGACGAGCATAACACATACCTTTCGATCAATGACGATGGCTACACGTCACAGGTGCACACCCCATCTCACTTGAGGAAACCAAGTCTTACTACTTTATCAATCCCAACCGAGCCATTCATACTCCAAATGCCTTCCCTCTGCCGGAACAAAAGCACTGAAATCTTGAAATCATACTCTGAGAAGACCTCCCTTCAAACCATTCATCTTCCCCAACATACGGGCAAACGTTCTATCATCATATCGACACCGTGCGACAATCAATTGCAACCATCATCACTACCTGATCACAACCTTAAGGCTCTCAGAAACACAGCTACTGAGCTGAAGAAACACTTTACCCTTTCACAGGGCCATAGCAACAACCACGACTATTTACACATGGAAACATCTCTGATTACATTCGTAGCACCATTCCCATTCCTCAAATTCCTGATACATAGCAAGCTCTTCGCGACGCATAATATTGAGTAGGAATGAACATGGGCATAAGCCCCAAAGGAATCAACTCGCACAATGAAGAATCAAGAAGGGAAGTACTCCTAATAGCCCCATAGCCTCTCGAAGATAAGTACAGACATCTCCATACCGATCCGCAAGACTCTACTAGACTTGCTCATGACTCGTGAGACCTATGGGAACCAAGCGCTCTGATACCACGTTGTCACGACCCAAAATCCCTAAGGCCTTGATGGCACCGAACACAAGGTCAGGCAAGCCAAACCATTAATTAACTGAAACGACTTTCCAGTTTTAACATTTTTGAAATATTTGCCTTTTCATGCATTTCATAATCAAATAAATACATTTTAGTAAACTTACATATGGCAGCACATTAATTCAACTTAAAGAAATAAACCCCAACACACTCCCAGAACCCGGTGTCACAAGTACATGAGCAATTTCTAAGAAGTTATACAATCACTTCAAGCCTATCCGAAATACAACTGGACAAGGAAATTTATAAATAAAAGTGAATAAATAAAGTATAAGGTGACTCTGCCAGCCGCAGATCGCCTCTGGATGGTGCAGCTAGCCTAAGTCTCTGAATCCTCCACATTGCTATGAAAGTACATGTGCAATAAAATGCACATCAAGTGTAGCATGAGTACAAAAATAACGTATACTCAGTAAGTCACCCGCCTAACCTTAGAGAGGTTGTGAAAAGAGGTCAAATTAAACACTTACTAGGGTCCGAACATATAATATATGACATAATATGATGAAGTACGGTAGACATGTAAGATAGTGAGCAACGAGTACATATCAAGTACAAAAATCTAGGTAATCACTGAGAATAAACAACAATGTACACTTCCCTTTTTTCCCAAATACATGTCAAGCCAGTACCAATAGAATAGTACCAAATACTCATGTGCACACAAGGGTAAGACAACCGGCCGAAGTCACAAGATAGTTAGTCTCTCTATGCACTGCCGAAGGATCGATCAGCCCGTCCCAAAGATGCATCTATCAACCTCTCTACACACTGCCGAAGGATTGATAGGCCCGTCCCAAAAGTGTGGCTCTCAAAATCTCTATATGCACTGCCGAAGGATCGATCGGTCCGTCCCAAAAGTGCGGCTCTCAATATAATAATCCTCTATGTGCACTGTCGAGGGATCAACCGGCCCGTCCCAAAAATGCACCTCTCAATATAATACGGCTAGCCTGCTCACGAATCATACATGTGACTCAGGTTCTCATAAGAATACATACACAAATACAGGGTCTTCCTGCTCGCGAATCACTCATGCGACTCAGGCACCCAAAGTTACACATATCCACATTAATAAATTCGTATCTTATCAAGAAAACCATTTTTCTCAGGAAAATGGTAAAGTCTTTATTAAGAGAAACATGAAATATAGGTTTTGAAATCATTATTTTTGAAACTCATTTGTCCAGTTTAGTAACACTCCATAATACAACCCAGTACACGTACACATATCTATTCACAGTGGAAACAATTCTCTTTTTAGAAGGTTAACAATATGAACTCTAGTTGTCTTTTAGACTTTCGATCACGTTTTCAGTCATATTAGCAGTTTAATATTGTAGGCAGGGTTACATGTACACACATAAAATTGCCACACTGAAAACCCCCTCCTTGAAGCTCCCAAAATTGCCACACCAAAATTAGAGAAATGAAGAAATGGCCAAAATCTGTTCTTAAAACACGCCACTGCCTCCAGCATTTTTTGCACCTGCGGTGCAATAGCCGCTCTTGCGGAAAAACTATCCCAGGTGCGACTCTGACTCAGCCCAGCAAAAACCTGCTCCTGCGATATCTCTCGGAATCCACCCGAGGCCCCCGGGACCCCGTCCAATTATACCAACCTGTCCCAAAACATGACGTAGACTTTCTCGAGCCTTCAAATCACATCAAACAACGCCGAAATCACGAATCGCACTCAAATCCAATTCTTTAAGAACTACGTCTACATCCGATGTCGAAACCTATCTATTCACGTACGATTGACCTCAAATTTTGCGTACAAGTCATCTTCAACATTATGGACCTGCTCTAACTTCCGGAATCTCATCCCGACCTCGATATCAAAACTTTCACTTCCGGTCGGATTTTCCAAAACCTTCAAATTTTCTATCTTTAGCCAAATTACTCCAAATGACCTATGGAAATCCAAATTCACTTCCGATCGCGCTCCCAGTTCTAGAATCACCATACGGAGCCATTTCCAGACTCGGAACCCCAAAGAGACATCAACCTCACTGATATGCACTTCAAGCCTAAATTCATGAAATCGTTCAAAAATGCTAACTCCCACGCTATACGTCGAAACGCGCCCGGGTTATCAGAAACCCGATCCAGGCATACATGCACATCGTAAATCATCATACAGACCTGCTGGAACCTTCAAATCCTGGTTCGGAGATCGTTTACTTAAAATTACAATCTTAGTTGATTTCTCTAACTTAAGGCTTCTAAAATGAGAATTTTCTTTCCAAATCAATTCTAAACTTCTTGGATTTCAATTCCGACCACGCTCACCATTTATAATACCTGAAACGGAGCTTCTCACGACTTCAAACCATTGAACGACATACTAGAGCTCAAAATGACCGGTCGGGTCATTACATGAGAAGTACGTTAATAAAATCTTTCGGAATGTCATAAGACCATTATGCTCTTATTGATATCATGAAATTAACTTTATCAACTTACTTATTTTCTGAGACCCATGAATATACAATAGAATAATAAGACATGTGGGGAATCAAGAACATAGGAACTTCTAGTGTTTCTATGAGTAGAGTCATTTATGGAAGTTGTGAATTTGCTAGTTTCCTTTGTATCATATGGATCATGCCAAAAAGAAAGAAGCCATATCCTTAACATACATGGACCGATTCTCTTGCCAATCCCTATAACACCCCTCATTTGCGACAACACGTAACGACATATCGAAGTAGGGAAAATCCGTATTTTGTTCTTGAGAAAGATTATACGAGGCTCCCTCAGAATTGCAAATCCCGTTGCTATTATGTAGAATTATATAGTTCTTCAGCATCAGTCAGAAGTAAATAGTGGAGAGAGAGAGAGTTAACCTATCTGGAGCATTTGTGACTGTTTTAGATCGTCTCAATGTAGGTTCAGGAGTAACTACCCCCGAATTTGATTTAAGTCCCGGTTCCATATGTGGTTCTCTGTCTGATTCTATCCCTGGTTCTAGTTCATACTATTATCCAAATTCAGCTTCTAATTATGCATCTCTAATTTCAGAACCAATTGTAATCTCTCGAGCTATTTCATTTTATAAGATTTCTTCTAACTCAATTGTTTCAGATATCCGTCTGCTGGTGCTGGTTGGTTCTACGCCAAGCTTGTCCTTGTACATTGCATTTTTATTGGATCTGACATTCCTATCACTTATGATCTATCTATTTTGTGTCACGACCCAAACTGATGAGCCGCAACGGGCACCCGGTACCTTACTCAACCGAGTACCAACGTAACATATCTTTCGTGTTATTCTATCATAGGTAAATGAAGCGAAGTAAAGCATGAGGGAATAATAACATATAAATAGGACATATTGGCCTATAAAACCAAAATCATCACTCGTACACTGATCATAGGCTGACAAGGGCGTACGATCTTTCACATAAATGAAATATGTCTACAAGCCTCTAAGGGTACATAAATGTCATAAAGGTCGGGACAGGGCCCCGCCTTACTAATCAATACGTGTCCTAATCATACTGACCGCATAAGTAACTCCGGAGCAAATTGAGCGCAACAACACTTTTTGCTGAGCTGATACCTTACTTGGAGGGCTCATAACCTGTCTATCGGGACCTACGGGGATGAAATGTAGCATCCCCAAGCAAAAGAGATATCAGTACAAATAATGCACCGAGTATGTAAGGAATGCAAATCATTAAATAATAGACATGAGAGAAACATGGAGTAAAAGACTCAACATGTATATCCGAATAGCTCTGTGAATCATTCAATATTACAATGTCATGCATATGCTTATAAATGTCATACCATGCATCGGTATATGCGTTCGTAACATCATCAATGTAACGACCCGACCGGTCATTTTGAGCTCTAGCGCGTCGTTCAGCGGTTTGAAGTCGCGAGCAGCTTCCTTCCAGGTGCTATGGCTTGTAGGTGTGGTCGGAATTGAATTTCGGGAAGTTTAGAGTTGGTTTGGAAGTAAGTTCTCATTTCAGAAGCTTTAAGCTGGAGAAATGGACTAGGATTGGAATTTTGTGTAAACGATCTCCGAATCAGGATTTGAAGGTTCCTGCAGGTTCGTATGGTGATTTTGAGCGTATGTCCGAATTTGGTTTTGGATAACCCGGGAGCGTTTCGGTGCATGTTGTGGAAGTTAGCATTTTAGAAGGATTTCATAAACTTGGGTTTGAAGTGCATTTCAGTGTTGTTGATGTTCGTTTGGGATTCCGAGTCTGGGAATAGCTTTGTATGGTGATTTGGGAGTTGGGAGCGCAATCGGAAGTGAATTTGGATGTCCGTAGGTTATTTTGAAGACATTTGGCTAAAGATATAAATTTGAAGGTTTTTGAAAAATCCGACCGGAAGTGGAAGTTTTGATATCAAGGTCAGAATGCAATTCTGGAAGTTGGAGCAGGTCTCTAATGTTGAATATGACTTGTGTGCAAATTTGGGGTCAATCAGACGTGATTTGATAGGTTTCGGCATCGGATGTAGAAGTTGGAAATTTCTAAGTTCATAAAGTTGGGATTTGGGTGCGATTCGTGGTTTCGATGTTGTTTGATGTGATTTGAGGCCTCGAGCAAGTCCGCATTACGTTTTAGAAACGGTTGGTATAATTGGACGGGGTCCCAGGGACCTCGGGTGGATTCCGGCTGGTTAACGGATCAATGTTTGAAGTTGAAGAAGGCTGAAGGTTGCTGTCATCTGGTGTAATCGCACCTGGGAGGCTTTGACAGCAGGTGTGGCTAAGGGTGCCGCAGGTATGAGTTTTGGGCTGGAGCTAGGGAGGCCGCAGGTGCGAAAGATGGGTCGCACCTGCGGAAGCGTAGGTGCGAAGAAGGGACCGCAGAAGCGAGAGATGCTGGGTTGAGTCAGAACCGCACCTGCGATGGAATTTCCGCAGGTGTGGAGCTGCAAGAGCGGCTATTCCACCGCAGGTGCGAAAGGAGGCCTGGGCAGAATGTTTTAACGTTGGGTTTTTGAAATTTCTCACCCATTTTTCATTTGACATGGGAGATTTTGGATAGCATTTCAAAGGGGATTTTCGTCAAGCATCAAGGTAAGTAAATTCCTCCCATTTGTAAGATAAATACAAGATTATATGCATGGATTAGGCATGAAAATTGGTAGGAATTTGGGAAATTATTGATGAAATCTAGAAAATGTAAATATGGAATTTAGCCACGAATTTGAGCACGGAATGTAGAGTAAATTGTATGATTGAACTAGTAGAGCTATGGGTAGCATGTATCTTCAAGCATTTCGGATTTTCGGGCACGTGGACCCGAGGGCATTTTTGTCATTTCACTGAGCGGGGTTGGGAAAACATATAATTTTATATTTTGTGAGTATTAGGATGAATTTTCATTGCTTTGCCGTTAAGTGGTAGTTTCGGAGCGTTGTGTGTACGTTGGAGTCATCGGAAGGGCTTGGAGGCCGGTTATGGAAATTTCGGAGCGAGGTAAGTCTCCTTTCTAACTTTGTGAGGGGGTATCGTCCCCCTAGGTGAATTAATTCAGTACATGCTATTATCTTCGGGGGCTACGTACCACGAGGTGACGGGAGTCCGTGCGTAGCTACTATTATGCCATGTCCGGGTAGTCTAGGACCCACTAGCATGCCTTACGTGTTGTACCTGTAATCGTGCCTGTAATATTAAACTGCTAATATAATCGAAATCATAATTGAATATTTGAAAGAAGACTACAATTCATTTTGTTAATCTTCTAGAAAGAGAATTGATTCCTCTGTGGATATTTGTGTACCTGGAGTGGGTTGTATTTTGGAATATCATTAAACTTGACAAATGAGTTTCAAAACAAAGATTTAAAAACTATATTTTATGTTCCTTTAAGAAGGATTTTTACCACTTTCCCGAGAAAAACTGCTTCTTGATAAAAATAAGGATTTATTATATGGATATGTGTACATATGAGCACCTGAGTCGCAGGTATGATTCGCGAGTAGGCTAACCTTATTATTTGTATGTATAACCACGTTGCATGATTGATTCGTGAGCGGGGCAGATAGATGCATCTCTGGTTCGAGCCGTTCAACCCTTCGGCAGTGCATAATTTATTATTGTTGGTCCTCGTCGTTCAACCCTCGGCATTGCTTGCGCATGATATTTGGTGCGTAGTTGCTATGATTTTGCCTAATTACTAGCCTGAAATATTAAATTATCAATTGAAGTGACAGAGATTTAAATTTATTAAAAGAGATTTAGGAAGAAGTTGTTCCTTCCCGTCGATTAATTGTTACTTGATTAAATCACCCATGTTGATTAATTGTATTAATATGACGAATATATAAAGTGTTAAAAGTGATCGGAGTTGAAAATATTTAAATCCTATTTTTAATAAATTGCATATGATAATCATTCTTAGTGTCATACCTAAATATTCTAGATTGACCTTTAATAAGTGTCTAATTTGACCTCTCGTCACTACCTCTCTGAGGTTAGGCGGGCGACTTACTGAGTACACATTGTTTTTGTATTCATGATGCACTTGCTGTGCATTTTATTGCACAGGTACTTTCATAGCAATGTGGAGGATTCGAAGACATAGGCGAGCTGCATCATTCGGAGGCGATCCGCAGCTGACAGAGTCTCCTTCGTACTATTTTTATTCCCTTTTAAATTTCCTTGTCCAAGTTTATTTTGGACAGGCTTTGTAATGATTGCATAAAATCTTAGAAATTGCTCATGTACCTGTGACACCGGGTTCTGGGATATGTGTTGGGGTATATTTGTTAAAGTGTAATACATAAAATACTATTTTACTTAACAGATTTCTATTTGGTTAAAATGTAATAAAGTGCAAGGAAATGTTTTAAATCGAAAATTATTTCGATTAATTAATGATTGGCTTGCCTGTCAATGATGTCCGGCGCCCTCACGACCTTATAGATTTTGGGTCGTGACAACATGGTATCAGAGCGTTAGGTTCCCGTAGGTCTCACGAGTCATGAGCAAGTCTAGTAGAGTCTTGCGGATCGGTACAGAGACATATCTACTTATCTTCGAGAGGCTACAGGGTTGTTAGGAGTAGTTTTGTTCTTGATTCCTCATCGTGCAAGTTGATTCCTTTGAGGCTAATGCATATGTTCATTCCCACTCAATCTTACGCGTTGCGAAGCGCTTGCTATGAATCGGGAATTTGAGGAATTGAAATGGTGCTACGGATGTAATTTGAGAAGTTTCCATGTGTAATTGGTGGGGGGCTGTTGTTATGGCCTTGCAGAAGAATGACATGTTGTTTCAGCTTAGTAGTTGTGTTTCTTGGAGCCTTAATGCCGTGCTCAGATAGTAAGGATGCTTGCGATTGGTTATCGCGTGATGTCGTTATGATGATAGAATACTTGCCCGTATGTTGGGGGTGATGAATGGTTTGAAGAGAGGTCTTCTCAGAGTTTGATTTCGAGATTTTGGTGTTTTTGTTTTGGCAGGGGAAAAGCATTTGGATTCTGAATGGTCCAGTTGGGGTTGATAAAGTAGTAAGACTTGGTGTCTTCAAGTGAGGTGGGATATGAACCTGTGACATGTAGTCGTCCTCATTGATCAAATGGAATGTGTTAGGTTTGGTGGTGCTATGGGTTCTTAGGTTGCATGGGGTCAGAGTATTGAGAAGAAGTATTGAAGAAAGCGGTTGGCAATGATCGTGAGGTGTGGTGGTTCTGTACCGGATGCGGGTTGGTAATGAAGGTAGCTAGAGAGAGATCATCTTCAGAGAGCTTGAAGTCGTGTTGATCTGCTGGTTTGAGAGCTATAGAGAATGGTCCTGAAGTGAGACTAGGTGGTGGTTCCATCTCTAGGAGGATAGGTGTAACAAACGGAAGTCGAGCAGTCGCAAAGTGGGGGAGCGGCAGCATAACTTGGAATTTGAAGATATTGTCGCTCATTTAATGGATGTCCATGAGGAGCGGAAGGACCAGTAAGTTGGTAAATGAAGCAGCAAGATGGGGTATTGAAGTCGCATATAGCGTGCATTTCAGTATCATCGGAAGGTGTCCGCGGGTGATTTACTTAGGTGGGTTATCTTCAGGGAATAAGTTAGCAATGACGGGGTTGGTAGGTTTCTGTGATGGGTTGCTAGTCGGTAGGAGGCAGAATGTGAGAATGATACTAGAGGATTTGAGTATTTAGGGAGTGCTAGCATGAGGATCTGGAATAATTGGACAGATTGGTTGAGATAGATCGTGTTATCAAAGGAGAAAGGATCTCAGCAGGGTCTAGAGTGGTGCAAGGAGTAGCTTCGGGCTAAGTGGGGGAGTCGCACCATCTTCCGTCGGGTTGTAGGGTTGTCTTCACATAGGGTAGCGAATTGTCGGCGTGTTAGAAAGTTACTTCAGCTAAGGGAAAGCAGTAAAATGGTGATTTTGCATGGGATTTGATGAATGCGTGCAAAAGTTGGCCGTGTCGGGCCAGGGTTAGGCTTTGGAAGATTCAAAATTTATGCTTAAGGCATAGGCGAGTTGTAAGGATAGTGACTCAGTCACGTGTTTCATTGAAAAAAATGTTCCTATGCTAGGAGAGCCTTGGAGTTAATTGTATTCGGGGCCAGTCAGAGTGAGTGACTCTCAATAGCGGTCCTAGTGAATTCAAAAGTTAAGAATGGGGCATTTAAGGGTTTCAGTCAGCAGTATGATCGAGAATCTAGATTTTGCAGAGTAATTTCTGAGAAGAAGGAAGATGGTTGGAATATTCTATGATATGTTTCAGCATGCAAGATAGTATTGGAGGAGTGAGAGGAATAAACTCCGAATTGTAGAAAGATTATCAGGAGGGTATGAGACGTGTTGCGGGATTTAGGAAGCATAGTCTCATGAATCAAGGCCACTCGGAATGAGTGAGGGTTGAGTTTTCTATAAGTGGAAGGGAGTTGCTATCATTCCTGAGGCAACTTGAAGATTATTAAAACCAAATAGATTGTTTAGCCAAGGTTGAAATGGCACGTTTGCGGCAGTGATCAGTTCGTTGGATGTAATTAAGTTATGCATGTGGATTGTGCCGGTGTGTGTGGGGCTTGTGGACGTTGTAACGGATCTCATGTGGGAGCATTTGAGTGATATGGCATGTCAGATGTAGGCGGATCCCGGAAGGGTTATGGTGGTACGGACTACTACTCAAGGAATTTGCATGTTGGGTGATTGTGGGAATTCACTCGTGTGTTGAGACGGTACTCTTGAATTGAGTTAATTAAAAGGTTTCTATATGATGAAGTGTTCACCCTATTGGTGGTTCAGAAGTTATGATGGAATTATTGCGCTACCTCATGCTGGCATGTTAGGTGCGGAAAGCAATATGTAACTGGGGGTGAGAATCGAGATTGCGGTTCGGCGATGATAAGGATGTCATGAGCTCGGAAGAGCAAGGAAAAGTGATTTGAAAGTTCAGTATAAGCTGGTGTTATCTTCAGTGTCACCTGAGATTGAGATTCGTGGAAGAGGCTTTGTACCCTGGTTATGAGTTCTTGAATTGTCTTACAACATAGTAAGGCCAGTGGTGGATGGGCAGACTTGTTACCTTTTGTGGAAGGTCGTGGAAGCATGACCGCGAAAAGATTGTATAAAGTGTGACATGTAGTCACTTGATGGATTTCAGATTTGGATTGAGTATAAAGAAGTGCAATATCGCTTAATTGAGAATTTACGCCTGGAGGGCGTTCAGTTCAGTTGATTATGGATTATGGGGTGTTTGTCCCGGTGATGATGGTTGTTCTCGTGTATTATAAGAGAAAGTGGGTTAATATAGACCCATGCAAAAGCTAATAGCTTAGTTTGGTGCGAGCAAGATGGCTCGATGCTTGTGGATGGATTTAAATATGATTATGGGCTCTGTATGAGCCAGGCATGTTCATTTCAGTAAGAGCGCTTTTCATGGAAAGGTATTAGAACATCGGGTGTTGTTCCATCTTCGTCAAATTCATGTGTTATTATGACTGTGCCGTGTGAGTTGTGAAATGACTTTGATAATTTCCTATGTGTTGAGGTCCCGCATAATGGGGATGTTATGTGAGCAGGATGGCTCTTGAGATCCAGAGTGTATATATATATATATATATCGCACCTTAATTGTACTTGAGTTTTGTAAGCATACGGCTTTATCAGTCTCCCCATGATGGTATTATGCACTTAGTGTGGTTATGATCGATATTCGGTGATTTTTAATAGTGAGCAAATCAGCTCCGTATATATGTCTTCTTATGAAAAATTAATGTGTGGATCCGGTGGCACGTCGCCATGGGTATGTTGTTCGGATTGGGTTGCACGCTGCAACAGTGTGATGATGAGAAGGGTCAATATGTATTGATTTTATTATATTTTATTTCCTATTTTCTGATAAGAATTCATATTAGTTGCGTGAGTTGAATAGTTCCCTCCTGAATCGTTTCTTATTATCATGTTCGAGTTGTGGTCTATTGGCGCAATGTGGTATCATGTGAGGCTGTTGGCCATGTTTGGGGCGATTTGTTATCTTAGCAGTTCATACTGGATGAGACTGGACTATCAGATCAGGGATCAGTGCGGTAAGGTTATGTGAAGTGTATATTAAAGAACAAATACCATTAATCAGGTTCATAATGAAGAGATGATTCTAGTCAAGATGAGATATTCCAGGATTTGTTAACTCTGCAGTTGAGTATGAATTTCTGCCCATTTCCTCCGTTGTGGTGGTATCGTCGGCATTATAGCAGGGTGTATGTATATATATCATGAGGTGCATTGGGAACATCAGATTCGTGGAATTTGGCTATTAAGGTTCAAGGAGCGTCATTGTGGTTAGATGATGAATCTTGCGGTCCATGGTGCTAAGTCAGCAAAGGTATGCTGTCATATTCTGGTATGTCATGTGGTTATTGATAGGGTGTTATATGTTGGAAGTAGGCCTGGCAGCAAAATTTCAGATGTTTGAATGAATTCTGAGCTTATTATTATGGATCGAAGGAGGAATCTTCATATTTGATCTAACTAATGTACACAACTGGGTTGTGGTAGCATGTGCAGGTGCTCGAAGTGTTAAACAGTGATTTCAGGTAACTCCAGAGCAGTTCTTAGCACGTTCGAGGACGAACGTCGGTTTAAGTGGGGGATGAATGAAACGACCCGACCGGTTATTTTGAGCTCTAGCACGTCGTTCAGCGGTTTGAAGTCGTGAAAAGCGTCGTTCCAGGTGTTATGACTTGTAGGTGTGGTAGGATTGAATTTCGGAAAGTTTAGAGTTGGTTTGGAAAGAAATTTCTCATTTTAGAAGCCTTAAGTTGGAGAAATGGACTAGGATTAGAATTTTGAGTAAACGACCTCCAAATCAGGATTTGAAGGTTCCTGTAGGATCGTATGATAATTTCGGACTTGGGTGCATTCCGAGTGGTTAACGGATGAATGTTTGAAGTTGAAGAAGGCTGAAGGTTGCTGTCATCTGGTGTAACCGCACTTGCGAGGCTTTGAGGAGGCCACATGTGCGGAAGATTGGTCGCACCTGCGGAAGCATAGGTGCGAAGAAGGGACCGCAGAAGCGAGAGATGCTGGGTTGAGTCAGAGCCGCACCTGCGATGGAATTTCCGCAGGTGCGGAGCCGCAGGAGCGGCTATTCGATCGCAGGTGTGAAAGGAGGCCTTGGTAGAATGTTTTAAAGTCAGGTTTTTGCCATTTCTCACCCATTTTTCATTTAACATGGGCGATTTTGGAGAGCATTTCAAGGGGGATTTTCGTCAGGCATCAAGGTAAGTAAATTCCTCCCGTTTGTAAGATAAATACAAGATTATATGCATGGATTAGACATGGAAATTGGTAGGAATTTGGGAAACTATTAAAGAAACCTAGAAAATGTAAATTTTGAATTTAGCCACGAATTTTAGCATGGAATGTAGAGTACATTGTATGATTGAACTAGTAGAGCTATGGCTAACATGTATCTTCAAGAATTTCAGATTTCAGGGCACGTGGGCGCGAGGGCATTTTGGTCATTTTACTGAGCGGGGTTGGGAAAGCATATAGTTTTAATTTTTTGTGAGTATTAGGATGAATTTTCATTGCTTTACCGTTATGTGGTAGTTTCGGAGCGTTGTGCGTCAGTTGGAGTCATCGGAAGTTCTTGGAGGCCGGTTATGGAAATTTCGGAGCGAGGTACGTCTCCTTTCTAACTTTGTGAGGTGGAATCGTCCCCCTAAGTGAATTAATTTGGTACATGCTATTATCTTTGGGGGCGACGTACGCACGAGGTGACGTGAGTCCGTGCGTAGCTACTATTATGCCATGTCCGGGTAGTCTAGGACCCACTAGCATGCCTTATGTGTTGTACCTGTAATCCTGCCTGTAATATTAAACTGCTAATATAACCGAAATAGGAATTGATATCTAAAAGAAGACTAGAGTTCATTTTGTTAATCTTCTAGAAAGAGAATTGATTCCTCTGTGGATATTTGTGTACCTGGACTGGGTTGTATTATGGAATATCATTAAACTTGACAAATGAGTTTCAAAACAAAGATTTAAAAATTATATTTCATGTTCCTTTAAGAAGGATTTTTACCATTTTCCTAAGAAAAACTGCTTCTTGATAAAAATAAGGATTTATTATGTGGATATGTGTACATATGAGCACCTGAGTCGCTGGTATGATTTTCGAGCATGCTAGCCTTATTATTTGTATGTATAACCGTGTCGCATGATCGATTCGCGAGCGGGGCAGACATATGCATCTATAGTTCGAGTTGTTCGACCCTTCGTCAGTGCACCGTTGGACCCTCGGCATTGCTTGCACATGATATTTGCTGCGTAGTTGGTATGATTTTTCCTGATTACTAGCCTGAAATATTAAATTATCAATTAAAATGACAGAGATTTAAAGTTATTAAAGGAGATTTTGGAAGAAGTTGTTCCTTCCCGTCGATTAATTGTTATTTGAATACATCACCCATGTTGATTAATTGTATTAATATGACGAAGATATAAAGTGTTAAAAGTGATCGGAGTTGAAAATATTTAAATCATGGTTTTAATAAACTGCCTATGATAATCATGCTTATTGTCATGCCTAACTATTCTAGATTGACCTTTAGTAAGTGTCTAATTTGACCTATCGTCACTACCTCTCAGAGGTTAGGCGGGCGACTTACTGAGTACACGTTGTTTTTGTACTCATGTTGCACTTGCTGTGCATTTTATTGCACAGGTACTTTCATAGCAATGTCGAGATTCGGAGACTTAGGCGAGCTGCATCATCGGAGGTGATCCGCAGCTGACAGAGTCTCCTTCCTACTGTATTTATTTCATTTCAAATTTCCTTGTCTAGTTGTATTTCGGACAGGCTTTGTAATGATTGCATAAATTCTGAGAAATTGCCCATGTACCTGTGACACCGGGTTCTGGGATATGTGTTGGGGTATATTTGTTAAAGTGTATTACTTAAACTACTGTTTTACTTAATATATTTCTATTTCGTTAAAATGTAATAAAATGTAAGGAAATGTTTTTCATAAATATTTTAAACCGGAAATTATTTCGATTAATTAATGATTGGCTTGCCTAACAATGATGTCCGGCGCCATCACGACCTTATGTATTTTGGGTCATGAAAATCAAGCCTCTGAGAGCATCCCATCATATCATCTTGGCCACTATGGACAAATCATCAACGTATACCAGCTGACCAGGTGGTGGTATGTATATATACCGTAAAACTTATCCATATCTCATATACATATATATATACATATATATGTGTATATAACGTCATCTGGTCATGGGTCAATGTACATGTATAAATAAATGCAATGGATGAGAAGTACATCAATAAAATCTTTCAGAATATCATAAGACCATTATGCCTTTGATTAATATCATGAAATAAACTTTATCAACTTACATATTTTCAGAGACCCAAGAACAAATGATAGAATAATATGACACATTGGGAATCAAGAACATAGGAATTTCTAGTATTTCGACGAATAGAGTCATTTATAGAAATTATGCATTTACTCGTTTTGTTTTTATCGTATGGATCATACCAAAAAGAAAAAAGGGATAGACTTAACATAACTAGACCGATTCTCTTGATAATTCCTCTAACACACGTCTTTTGTGAAGAACACATAACGGCGAATCGAAGTAGGGGAAAATCCGTATGATATTCCTGAGAAAGATTGTACCATGCTCTCTCCGAATTGCATCTCACACTGATGTAGCATTATAAAATTCATATGAATTCATTCTTTTGAGAATTCATCCATTAGAGTATCCAACATTGCTGGTCTTTGCAAGCAACGTTATTAAATAAGAAACCATACAAGAAAATAAGATTGTATGCGTTTCTTCTCAATCATTACCTTTCTAAGCCATTTATTTAAACTTCTTGGAAGATTATCCATCCTTACGTGGAGTCATCATATTAAAGTATATTTACGATAACAACACGATAGGTGTCCGAGAACTACTAAAGAAAATCAAGAAACACGCGGAAGCTAAAAGAAAAATAAAGAAACAAAAAAGACGGAAAATTAATGATAGATTCAATTTAGGAAGGAGTTTCTTTAATTCAAGAAGTCTATTCTTGGAGTGGAATCCAAACAACAACAATTAGCTAACAAAGAACTAATCACCTTTGGTAGAGACTTAAAAACAAGAAATAGATTGTGAAACCCGACCCTTTGGAATAGCAAGAACAACAATAAGCCTAAACTTATCACCTTTCTTGAATACCTAGAAGTGATCTAAGATTTCGAAATAATTGAATCATACCACCTTAAGTTGATTCTTGAAGGTTAAATAATAAATTCAAGAGTAGCCACACACAAGAGTGCAAGAAAAAAATCTCACAACTTTTATTGATATTGTATATAATAATCTAAGTCTAAAAAAAAATAAGAAACCCTTTATATAGAGAGGGGTCACAAAATTGTACCTAAAAAATAAAGAAATAAAGTCCTAACCTACTTTCGACAACAAGTCGAACTACCTTAGGAAAAGGAAAATACTAGGAAGCAAAAACCAAGTCATTCTTGGAAAGTACTTCCAACAATCTTAGGAAAAGGAAAACATAACCTTAAGTAACTAGGAAAGCAATAAATATAGTCCCCTAATATATGGAAATATGTCCCAAACCAATCTTGGATAGAATCATGAAAATCTGGAAATCTTGAAGGAAATTTGCAAGCAACTAGGTACCAACTTGCACTCAACATCTATCACGACTATTGCACCATTCTTGGACATCACGTAAGTCCCCTTTATGGTATAAAAACGTGGATTTATGTAGGACTTCATGGGCTACAAGTTTGGACACATTTTAGGTGCCAAATTGGTCCAACGATAGCCTGATTTGGACCTTCTTCAAAGGATGTTTCTTTGGATCTAACCCACCTTTTCTTGGACATGAATTTGGGACATAAAATAATTATAAAACATATATTATAACTCATATCCTTTCCTTAATATCTTCTTCCCAATTAACAACTTCTTTACTTGCACTTGATGTATAATGACCTTGTTTGGCAACACTTTAGCTTGAAATCTTGTTAAAGTCCCTATTTAAGATTCCAAAGCTTCATTCTTGTCCTTAAATATATTTGAGCTTCCTAGGATTCTATCATTCCCCTCTTCTTGAAGAAAATTCGTCCTCGGATATCGACCTTGCAAGAAAAAGAAAACATGCACTAGTAAATGACATCCACTAATCTGAAAAAATGGTAGGAATAAAACAAGATAGTGAGCATGTGTCCACTTAACCCAATTAAGTCTAATAGTTGTAAATACTCCCTTATAAAGCATATGGACGTCATCATCCCAATAAAATTTATGCCTACTTAGATTTGTCAAATAAAAACCTCTCTCAAATGCACTATATAATGAAATTTGCAATGCGATATTGTCAATAAGGTAGTCCAAATATTTGCACGCAAAAGAAATTACAAAATATTGTCCATGCAACCATTTAACACAATTATCTCCGTCGCATATATCAAATAAGACACATTTATGATATAGCCAATTATGAATTATAAATCCCATGGATTCTTCTACACGTACGTTATTCAAAGAAACACATAAATTCTCAGAAAGGTCAGAAGAGCCCATAAATTTTAAAATAAAATATTCAATACATCCAAGCTCATTATTATAACTTTCCCCAATAATATTCGCAACACCAATAAATTCTACATAATTGCTCAAACTGTCACAATAAGAGTCATAGATAGGTTCATGAAAGAGTATTTGATTACTAATGTCACAATAATCATGCATATCCTCTTTACTAGAAGCAAGCACTTTTACAGCGTCACAATAAATATGACTAGAGGAATGACTTCCAATAGAACAACAAAACTCACATTCGAGCAATTTATCACATGAAAACTCATTAGGCACTTGAATAAGAGAAGAAAGAACATTTAACTCAGTAGCAAGACTTTTCTCATAAATTTCATGCCTCTTTCCACCAAGTTGGAATGCATAATCATCTATGTCATACTCAATTTCAAAAGTAAGCAAATTACTCTTGCACTTGAACTTAGATAGTATAGTTAATGACTTGATATGCATCAAAATATCATCATTCATAAAAATTATAAAGTCAACAATATAAGAAGTAACAATATAATTCATTATCTCCAAAAATACCTTAGGTGTTCTACAAAGGCCAAGAATGTGAATAAACCAATTATAAATATCATACTTGGACTTAATTATTAATGGAACAACATCACCTTTTATTCTTTTGACCAATGGCTCTAACTTAACAATGCCTTTAGGGAACTCCATGTTGTAAACCTGTAAATAAAAATTAAAATAGTCAAAAGGTTCAACAACGAAGAAATTAATCAAGCTTTTATAATCCACCATCTTGCCAGAATTGATTTCACTAAATTCATGTTGGAATCCAATTGGATCCTTTGCAAACATATCTCGTGCCTCACCCCCACTTTATAAATGACTTTCCACATATGGCTGCACAAAATCACAAGACGTAAAACAAGAAAGAGTTAAAGGGTTAGAAAGTAACGAAATACTTTTCTTGCATACATTCTCTTTGGCTTTCATCACAGAACTAGCTTTCCCATCACCCTTATCCTCTTCTCTCTCACCACGATTTTCTTCTTTTTCTTCACTCAAACCCTCTTGT
>ML417988.1:31434-55176 GCA_005239525.1 Nicotiana knightiana | reverse complement strand
CTCCCACCCCAAAACTTCTTATATATTAGAAGAGCTCAGGTTTTGACCTGTCATCTTCATGTCTTTTTTATAAAGCTCGAGGGTAATATCGTTATTTCACATTATTTCGCATCAATATTATACATGTGGCTTGGTTTGGAGTCCAGAACCAAAATGTGGTATTTTTTGACTCAAACGATCAAAATGCGAGAAAAGAAATGGTGACCAAAATATGTATAACGCCCTTTTAAAGGGTGTTATACCTTCACAATCATTTGCCCGTTAAGATATAGCGCGCTTTAAAAGGGCGTTATACTTGAATTTGAAAAGACGGACAAGTATAGTGTCGTTTATTAAGGCGTTATAGTATAGCGCCCTAATAAACGACGTTATATCTACACAAAAAATTGTCCCTTTCCCTTCCCCACCAAACCACACCTCCCCCCCCCCCCCCCCCAATTAAAACTTAAACAAACCAGCGATCCCCCCTCCCCTATTCACGACCAAAAAAGCTCGAGTGGAGCCCACCCGTCCTACAAAAAGTAAAGATTCTCGGTCCCACACCCTAACTAAGGTGTTATCTCGTTGTGGGTTGCTCGTTTCGGCTCCTAATCACCAAATCTTCAACTTTCCAAAAACCTTAAATCGAGGTATTCCGACTTAGCTTTTGTTAAAACTCATATAAAAAATGCATATTAGTTGTTTTTAATGTGTTCTATATTGTTTTATGATTGTTTTGCAATTTAACTAATTTGTTATTTTTATCCAGACTATGATATTAGTGTGCTAAAAAAATTAGCCAAAATAGAGAAATTGTTATTAGTTGTTAAAAAATTATTAATTAGTAATGAATTATTTTTATCCGGTTTAGATTATTTATTTTCTTAAAGACTAGTAAAATAAATAAATTATTACTTTAGCTCCCTCTAGTGGTATCTTGTGGCCTAATGTAGTGCTTGTATTTGTAATGTAGTGCTCATTTAGCGTAGTAAAATATAGTGGTCTTTAACGTAGTATCCTTGTAGTTATTAAAATTAATCATTTAAGTATCTGTTATACCCAAAAATACGTCAAAAATTAAATCTTGTACCTTGGCTACTGGGCTTCAAATATCGAGCCCGGAACCCATATGTGAATATTTAATAATGAAATTTTGTATAATTATGAAAATTAACTATTTAATTTTATTATAGTAAAAAATAAGTGAGTCATAAACAAAAACATATAATAATAATAATAAAACTAACATATAAATTAATAAAACTAACAAATAATAAACTAACATTTAAAATAACAGACATGTTGAGTGAAAAAATTTTCTCATCATGAACACAAGAATTCAGAATATCTTGGTGCTACTGGGCCTCAAATATCGATCCCGGAACCCATATATGAATATTTAATAGTTAAATCTTGTATAATTATGAAAATTAATTCTTTAATTTTATTATAGTAAAAAATAAGTGAGTCATAAATAAAAATATATAATAATAATAATAATAATAATAATAATAATAATAAAACTAACATATAAAATAATAAAACTAACATATAAATTAATAAAACCAACATAGACAATATTAAACTAACATATAAATAATAAACTAGCATTTAAAATAACAGGCATGTTGAGTGATAAATCGAGAATATTTTCTCATCATAAACACAAGAATTCAGGACTTGGTGCTACCGGGCCTCAGATACCAAGCCCGCAACCCATATGTGAATATTTAATAATTAAATCTTGTATAATTATGAAAATTAATTATTTAATTTACAAAAAAACATATAAAATAATAAAACTAACATGTAAAATAATAAACTAACATATTAAAGTAAAATAATGTAATTAATATTGTTTAATTTACAGTAGACGACATGGAGATTCCGCTTTTGCATCCCAGACCTGCCAGGCTGGAGCTATTGTTGTTACAGGGCGATCATAGGTCATCCCACATATGGGAGGGACAGTTATTGGCCCAAACGTTCCGCGCCAGGAGAGTAAACGATATGTGGGGCTTTCTAAGGGACCACACTCTCCATCCTCATATAGTCAGACCCCTCCAGGATACGGGATTTTATAGGATTGTGGAGATCGGCCGACTGCACCTGGATTGGTCGTTGATCACGACCCTGATAGAGCGGTGGCGATCGAAGATGCACATATTCCATTTGCCTATTGGCGAGACCACTATCACACTGCAAGACGTGGAGGTCATGTATGGGCTTCCCGTTGATGGACACCATGTTGCTCTGCCACATGCCATAAGAGAGTATACGGGTTTGAAGTACCTGGAGATGCTGCAGCGGCTCACCGGTTTCCATCCACCGGAGGAGACTGCATTGGTTGGGGTCAGTCGTCTGCAGTAGATGCCCGTCCGACAGCATTTGGAGGCACTGCACGCTGACATAACAGACGATACACTGGAGCTTCATATTCACCGGTACACGAGGTTAATGCTGCTCCTTATGTTTGGAGGGGTTTTGTTCCCGAACACTTCGGGGAACCTAGTCAGCTTGAGATTTCTTCATTATCTTGAGCGACTAGATGATTTACCTCAATACATCGGGGGTGTTGTTATTCTCGGCTACTTGTCCAAGTAAATGTGTCGGGAAAGCATGGGCACCCATCATGAAGTTGCTGGATTTTTGCCGCTACTACAGGACAAAACATATTCGAATATTATATTCATTATAACATACCTAGTAAAAATATACCTTAAATTTTACGTCCACTTTGTATATTAGGTTTGGGCCTGGGAGCGGTTCCTACAGTTGCAGCCACCTCTACTACCCTTAGCTCTGGGTGCACCACCTCTGTTTCTCCCTCTAGTTAGGAGGTGGGTTGATAGGCGAGGATATGGACGAGAGTACGAGGCTCGACATAATCTCCCCTTGTGCAGGGATTTAGTGGAGGGCGCACAGGTAAATGTAACCTAAGTTTACTTGGCCTGGCTTCATATGTGTTGTGTATGCTCACGCTTTCTGTTGTTACTTAATAGTTCATTTGGGGGCTATACAACGACGAGCTAATAGCTGTTTTGCCCGATTATTGCTCGGCCGACCGAATTATGTGGAGATCTTCCATCCCGTTGATGTGCCTTGATATTGTGGAGCATCATGCCACCGAGCGGGTATTTTTCCAGTTTGGTTGCCCGTAGCTGGTACCGCCACCGCCCACCTAGCATACCACACATTACCAGCGGGATGATCATTCCAGGGTGGACCAGACATATATGACATAGCTAGAGGCGTAGATTGATACTTGTGACCGGCGACTTGACTTGATTCTGCCCCCCCCCCCCTTCACCTGACCGAACAGAGACTGAGCATGATTATATAGGCTGGTACTGCAGTGTTACCCGACTTTTTATTTGGAATCCCATTTATCGCGCTGGAGGTCGGTACGTTCCATACGCCGGGAGGCATGAGGCACTAGTATGTTATTTGGTATACTTACTTATAAATTTAACATAGCGTTCCGTAATTTATATTTTACATGTTGTGCAAATTATTGGCCTGTAACGACCCAATCAGTCATTTTGTGTTCTAGGACCCCGTTCCCCTAAATGAGACTTCCCATAGTTTCTTTTACTGATTTATGACTTGCGGGGACGGGTGGTTTGAGGTTTGTAGGAGTTTGGAGTGGTGTAGGAACACTTAGTTCCTTAAGGTTGGCCTTAAAGGTCAAATTTGACTTCGGTCAACATTTTCGGTAAATGACCTCGGAATCAAGATTCTAAGTTTCCGGTAGGTTCGTATGATGATTTCAAACTTGGGCGTGTGTTCGGAACATGTTTTCATGACCCAGGAGCGTTTCGGCGCCAAATAGTGAAATAAGAAATTCCTTAAGTTCAAATTGAGGCTTGGAACGTGTTTTTATGTTATCGAGGTCCAAACGGAATTTTGAGATTGGGAATAATTCCGTTATGTCATTTATGACTTGCTCGCAAAATTTGGTGCCATTCCGAGTAGTATAGGTACGTTTCGGCGTGTCGAAAGTGAATTCAAGAACTCAAAGTTCTTAAGTTTGATCCAATAGGTTTTGGGGTATGATTCTTATATTTAGCATTGTTTCGGATGTTCCGAAGGCTCGAGCGAGTCTGTATTATGATTTAGGACTTGTTGGTATATTTGGACGGGGTCTCGGGTGGGCCCGGATTCCATTCGAGCATCGCGCGAGGAAAAAACTAGCCTTAAAAGACTGCTGGTGCACCAGATCTGGTGCGACCGCACCTGTGAAGGACCAGCCACAGGTGAGAAGACTGCAGGTGCGGTCAATGCCTCGCAGGTGCAGCCTCAGAGGGGGCTGCCCAGTTCCGCAGGTGCGGACCATTTCCCAAAGAAGCGGAGCCGCAGGTGCAGACTCCCTTCCGCAGGTGCGACCACTGGCCCCCTTCCCATTTTCCGCAAGTGCAAGATTTTTTTTCTCGTAGATGCGAGACCGCAAGTGAGAAAAACAGACCGCGGGTGAGAAAAACCTGTAAGCAGTAAGGTCATATTAAATGCGAGACTTAGCCATTTTTTAACCATTTTTCATCATATTGGACGATTTGGAGAGCTGGTGAAGGAGGGATTCGACCTGGAAATTGTAAGGTAATTCCTACCATGAAGTGAGTTTAATACTTGAGTTCTTGGGTATATTAACACATTACATTAGTAGAAATCATGAGATTAGAGTAAAACCTAGGATTTTAATAAAAATGAGAATTTGCCAAGGAATTGATTATGAAATCATACAAAAACTATATAATAGTGATCCTTAGGCTATGGGTAAGTATTTCCTCCAAAAATTTCCGGAATCCAAGTATGTGGGTCCGGGGGTGTATTTTAGGATTTTCCAATTTGGGTTGAAATGACCATTTAAGTATGAGAATTATGGACTTTTGAGAATAGATTGACTTGTTAATGTGATGTTTGGCTAGCTTCGAGTTCTTGGGCGACGAATTTGGAGTTCCAGGCGCGTTCTTGTCCCGAAAAGTAGGCTTGAGACGAGGTAAGTCTCCTTTCTAACCTTGTAAGGGGGAACTGTCCCCATAGGTGAAATAAACAATCATGTGCTACTATTTATGGGGGGCTATGTATGCACGAGGTGACGAGAGTCCGTGCGTAGCTACTATTATGCTTATGTCCGGGTAGCCTAGGACTCAAAATCATGTTTTATTTGCCGTACTTGTAACTTTACTGATAAATTTAAAAATGTTTAAACCTTATTGAACTTGGAAAATGAATTTCTAGAAAAGATGTAAATACTATCTTTGTGACCATTAAAAGAGAAATTATCATTTTCTTGGGTAACTATTTTCCCGATATAGTCGGAGTGCACTGCTTGAATGTATATGCTTATGTGTGACCGCTTCGCAATTTATATTCCGCGAGCGGGGTGATTTCTTCCACTACTCTCATGGGAGCGGGTCGTATGTCACGGCAGGTTAATAGATGCATCTATGGTTCGCGTTGTTCGACCCTTCGGCAGTGCACAGTTATTTTATGATGTTGGCCCAGGACGTTTGTCCTCAACCCATTATGAGCATGCTATTGCTTGATATTTTCATAACTGATAAACTGATAGATGTCGGGGGAGACGAATCAAAAACTTGTGTGTTGGTGCTCCACTACGTAATTAAATTTTGTGGCTATATTCAATACTTATTGCTTTACTATCCATGCATACCTGTTATCTTCCTTAAATTTTACTTAAACATATTACTTTGACCCTAGTAAGTGTCACGTCGACCTCTCGTCACTACTTCTTCGAGATTAGTCGGGATACTTACTGGGTATATATTATTTATGTAGTCATGCTACGCTATGTACTTAATTGTACATGTTCTGAGGCAGGTGTATATGGGTACCAATCCGGAGCTCGTTCTTGATTTATACTTGGTCGAGGCTTCACAGTGAGCTGCTTTCCCTTAGCGACATCCAACAGCACTTTGGAGCTTTTCTTTTTACTATTTCTGTCTATATTTTTCTTAGATAGTAGGACAGACTTTTATCCCTTTTGATTTTACTCTACTAAATGCCTGTAGACTTGTGGCACTAGTTCCTGCACACACGTTAGTAAACTATTCTTTTGGTGTGTAATTATTAAATTATGACTCTTACGGTTATTTCTGCTTGAAGTGCCTACGTTATTCGTGTACCTAATGTTTGAAATTTAAACCAAGTAAGTGTTGGGAAGGTCTTGGTAAATTAAATGAAACTCACTAGTAAATTGACGTTGGCTTGCCTGACTACGGTGTTGGGCGCCATCGCGACCTGGTTTAAGATTCGGGTCGTGACTATCACGACCCCAAATCCTAAACCGGTTGTGATGGTGCCTATCGTGGAACTAGACTAGTCAATTCACACAATTACAGTTTCTTTCCAAAAATCCTAACTCATTTACAAGCATTTTATAAAGTATATAAAATTACTGAATTCATTAGGTAAAATAAACAGCTAAATAGTCCGACCAACCCCAGAACCCGGAGCCAACATGTCATGAGCATCTAAGAAAAATATGTCAAAGGTATACAATTATAGTACTCCGAACGAATAGCTAGATACAACAAAAGAAGGAAAAACAGAGATGCTACGGACGATGAACAACTACCTCTATATCCCGAACTCCGGCTCCGCACGGAATAGATGGCTAATGCTCAGTATCTGCAACTGAATCTGCACACAGGGGTGCATGGAGTAATGTGAGTACGCCAACTCAGTAGTAATGAAAATAAATCAAGTTTAAGAGGCAAAAAACACATAAAATCATTGTCATCAATTCACAATATGCACCACCTTTCTTTTCAACAGTATATACATAGATATATGAAATCATCATGCCTTAAAACCAACTTCAGAAAAATCCTTTGAAAAATGTGTTCTTCTACAATTTTAGAAATAAAAATAACCGAAAGATTTAGTGTAAAAATGAGATAAATCATAAGTAGCCCCTCAGTCCAAAAACATGAATCATAAATCGCCCCTCGGGCAGAACATCACTCAGCACCTCACAGCCACTCAGTATCAGCCCCTCGGGCAACCTCATTGTCACTCATGCCTTCCAATCACTCATCACTCGGCACTCAACACTCAACACTCAGTAGGTACCTGCGCTCACTAGGGGTGTGTATAGACTCCGGAGGGGTTCCTTCAGTCCAATCGCTAATATCAAGCCACCTCATGGCGTATCATATCATCACAAATTAGGCCCTCGGCCTCACTCAGTCAGAACCTCTCAAAAGCCCCTCGGGCGTATCAGTAAAACGGGGTACTCGACCCAAAATATCATTTTATATCTTAAAATCGTGTAAGCAAGGCTGAGTTTTGAAAACAGTAATCACAATATGACTGAGTGTAAATCATGTATCAACAGTGAGGAAATAGCAGTAAAAAGCCCCCAAAGGGTCTAAACAAGTCGACACGAGGCCCCAAACATGGCTTATAGCCCAAATATAATAATAGTCTTTAGAACACAGTTTAACATATGATTTAGAGTAAAATATGCAACTCAATAGTTTTCGTGGAGAGGACTAAGTCCAATCCAAAAATCAGTGCGCGCCACATACTCGTCATCCGACATGTGCGCCATTCTAAAAACAGTGAGAAATATGGAGTCCGGGGTTTCATACCCTCAGGACAAGATTTATAACCATTACTTACCTCTACCGGGCCACAATACTAGTCTGCGATGCTCTTGCCCATCAAATTGTCTCCCGATTGCTCCGAATCTAACCAAAACTAGATTAACATCAGCAATATATGCCAAAGGAACACAACCCAATCGAAAACTATCAATTTATACAAAAATCTCGAAATTCGGCCAAACCCGAGCCCTGGGCCCATGTCTCGAAATTCGATAAAATTTACATCACTAGACTCCTCGTCCTCCCACGATTCTATACATAGCAAGAACACCACAATCGGACCACAATTGCCTACCCAAATCGCCAAAAGAATTTTCCTAAACCTTCTCCCATATTTCCAAACCTTTTCTACTTTAATTCTTCGAATTACAAGCCTAATCCGCATCAAAATACCATAGGAACGAGTTTTATAATCCGGGAACTTACCTCTACTGAAGACCCTCGAATTCTTTCTTCAATTTGCTCTCAATTAAGCTCCAACCACATGCAACAATGGTAGAATAACCAAAATTTCGTGGAGGCACTCTTTTATACTGTTCTTCCCAGTTAATCCGCACCTGCGGACGTTTCCTCGCACCTGCGGTCCCAGGTGCACACCTGCGAAATCCCACTAACAGACCAAATTCTCGCACCTGCGATCTCTTCTCTACACCTACAGCTTCGCAGGTGCGGCCAACTATTTGCACCTGCAGACTCCTCCTGCCTAGCCTCTTTTCGCACCTGCGCATGGACCTTCGCACCTTCGGCGTCGCACCTGCGGCTGGCCATCCGTAGGTGCGGCCACACCAGTTGCTTTACACCAGCAGCCATTTGCTGCAAATTTCCTAAGTTCAAACCACCGCCAACCATCCGAAATCAATCCCGAGCCCCTCGGGGCCCCAACCAAACATAACAACACACCCCATAGCATCATTCAAACCTAGTCAAGCCTTCGAAACACCAAAAACAACATGAAAACACCAAAATTACATCAAATTCAAGCCTATGAACTTCGAAACTTCTAAATTTCGCCAACGATGCCGAAACCAACCAAAACACCTCCGATTGACCTGAAATTTTGTACACATATCCAAAATGACATTACGAACCTGCTACAACTGTCAGAATTCTATTCCGACCCCGATAGCCTATTTTCCACTGTCGACCGGAAATCGCCAAAAACTAACTTTCACCAATTCAAGCATAATTCTACACCGGACATCAAAACTTCATTCCGAATACACCCCTAAGTCCCAAATCACCTATCAAAGCTATCTGAACCATGAAATATGCATTTCAAGGTCGTTTACCAATAATCAACTCTCAGTTTGACTTTTTAACTATTAGACTACTTTAAGAGACTAAGTGTCTCAATTCTCACCACGACCACTCCGAACCCAAACCAACTGACCCAACACAACATAAATAGGCTAAGCGACATATGATAAAGCAGAAATGGGGGAAATGGGGATAATCTCACGAAATGACCGGCCGGATCGTTACATCCTCCCCCTCTCAAACAAATGTTCATCTTCGAACGGGTCTAGAAACATACCTGGAGTCTCGAACAGGTGAGGATATCTGTCCCGCATCTCCCGCTCGATCTCTCAGGTAGAATCCTCCACCGGCTGCCCTCTCCACTGAACCTTCACTGAAGCTATATCCTTAGACCTCAACTTTCTGATCTGTCGACCCAAAATAGCCACTGGCTCTACCTCATATGACATATCACCCTCGAGTTGAACCGTGCTGAAGTCCAAAACATGAGATGGGTCACCAACATACTTCCGGAGCATCGAAACATGGAACACCGGGTGAATACTCGCCAAACTGGGAGGCAAGGCAAGTCTATAGGCCACCTCCCCAATCCTATGAAGCACCTCAAATGGCCCAATGAACTTGGGACTCAGCTTTCCCCTCTTCCCGAACCGCATAACACCCTTCATGGGTGAAACCTTCAGCAACACCTTATCCCCAACCATGAAAGACACATCCCGGACCTTCCGGTCCGCATAACTCTTCTTCCTAGACTGCGCCGTGCGAAGCCGATCCTGAATCAACTTCGCCTTACCCAACGCATCCTGAACCAAGTCTGTGCCCAATAGTCTAGCCTCGCCCGGCTCAAACCAACCAACCGAAGATCTGCACCTCCTACCATATAAAGCCTCATACGGAGCCATTTGGATACTTGACTGATAATTGTTATTATATGCAAACTCCGCGAGTGGCATAAACTGGTCCTATGAACCCCCAAAATCAATGACACAGGCACACAACATATCTTCCAAAATCTGAATAGTACGCTCCGACTGCCCGTCGGTCTGAGGATGAAATGTTGTGCTCAGCTCGACCTGAGTACCCAACTCTCTCCGTACGGCTCTCCAAAATTGAGATGTGAACTGAGTACCTCTATCAGAAATGATAGAAAGTGGAACCCCATGCAATCGGACAATCTCCCTGATATAAATCTCAGCTAACCGCTCCGAAAAATAAGTAGTACCAATAGGAATGAAGTGCTCGGACTTGGTCAGCCGATCCACAATAACCCATATAGCATCAAATCCCCTCGAAGTCCATGGGAGCCCAACTACAAAGTCCACGGTGATCCGCTCCCACTTCCACTCCGGAATATCAAATCTCTGAAGAAATCCACCTGGTCTCTGCTGCTCATACTTGACCTGATGACAGTTGAGACACCGAGCCACAAACTCAACAATATCTCTCTTCATCCGCCTCCACCAATAATGCTGCCTCAAATCCTAATACATCTTTGCGGCACCCGGATGGATGGAATACCACGAACTATGGGCCTCAACCAGAATCAAATGTCGAAGCCCATCTACATTGGGCACGCAAATTTGGCCCTGCATCCTCATGACCCCATCATCACCAATAACCACATCCTTGGCATCACCGCGACGGATTCTGTCCTAAAGAACAAGCAATATTGGATCATCATACTGGCGTGCTCTAATCTGATCATAAAGATAAGACATGGAGGCTACACAAGCCAATACCCGCGGAGGCGCTGATAGAACCAATCTCACCAACTGACCCGCTAAAGCCTGAACATCAAGCGCTAAAGGTCGCTCTGCTACTGGAAGGTAGGCTAGACTCCCCAAACTCTCCGCTCTGCGACTCAGGACATCGTCCACTACATTGGCCTTCCCCGGATGATATAAAATAGTGAGGTCCTAATCCTTGAGAAGCTCCAACCACCTCCTCTGACGAAAATTCAGATCCTTCTGCTTAAGTAGATGCTGCAGACTACGGTGATCAGTGAAAATCTCACAATGCACCTCATACAAATAATGACGCCAAATCTTCAAGGCGTGAACGATAGCTGCTAGCTCAAGATCGTGCACTGGATAATTCTTCTCGTGCACCTTCAACTGTCTGGACGCGTAGGCGATCACCCTAACGTCCTACATAAAAAACGCTCCAAGTCCAACTGTCGAGGCATTACAGTAAACTGTATAAGAAGTTGAACCCGTCGGCAAAATCAATACCGGAGCTGTATTCAAAGCTGACTTAAGCTTCTGAAAGCTCTGCTCACACTCCTCAAAATCCTCAGTCCATCTGAACTGAGCACTCTTCTGGGTCAGCCTGGTCATAGGTGCTGCAATAGATGAAAACCCCTCAACGAAACGGCGGTAGTACCCTGCCAAACCAAGGAAACTACGAATCTCGGTAGCTGATGACGGTCTAGGCCAACTCTGCACCGCCTCTACCTTCTTTGGATCAACCTGAATACCCTCAATGGACACCCCGTGCCCCAAGAATGCTACTGAATCAAGCCAGAGCTCACTTCAAAAATTTTGCATACAATCTCTTCTCTCTCAAGGTCTGAAGCACAACTCTCAGATGCTGCTCATGATCCTCCCGAAATCGGGAATACACCAAGATATTGTCAATGAACACGATAATGAAAGAATCCATATAATGCCGAAATACACTGTGCATAAAGTCTGCTGGGGCATTGGTCGACCCAAATGACATAACCAGGAACTCATAATGACCATATCTAGTCCTAAAAGCAGTCTTCGGGATGTCTGGTCCCCGAATCTTCAACTAATGATAACCGGAATGCAAGTCAATCTTAGAAATTACTTTGGCACCCTGCAACTGATCAAACAAATCATCTATACGAGGCAAGGGATACCGGTTCTTCACCGTAACTCTGTTCAGCTGCTGATAATCAATACACATACGCATGGAACCATCCTTCTTCTTTAGGAAAAACACCGGTGCACCCCAAGGTGACACACTAGGCTGAATGAATCCCTTATCTAGGAGTTCCTGAAGCTGCTCCTTTAATTCCTTTAGCTCCGCTGGTGCCATACAATAAGGTGGAATAGAAATAGGCTGGGTGTCTGGCACCAGGTCAATACCAAAATCGATGTCTCTGTCAGGCGGCATGCCTGGTAGTTCTGAAAGAAACACGTCCGAAAAGTCACAAACCATAGGAACCGAATCAATAACGGGAGCCTCACCACTGACATCCCTCACAACAGCCAGATAAAATAGACACCCCTTCTCAACCATGCCTGAGCCTTCAGGTAGGAAATCACCCTGCTAGGCATATACTTAGAAGAACCTCTCCACTCAATCCTCGGACATCCTGGCATAGCTAAGGTCACGGTCTTAGCGTGACAATCAAGAACAATATGACACGGAGATAACCAATCCATGCCTAATATCACATCAAAATCGACCATGCTGAGTAACAGTAGGTCCACTCGGGTCTCCAGACCCCCAATAGATATCACACACGACCGATACACACGGTCCACAACAATAACATCAACCACCATAGTCGACACATGAATAGAGGTAACTAAAGACTCACAGGGCATATCCAAAAAATGGGCAAAATATGAAGAAACATAGGAATATATAGAACCAGGGTCAAATAAATCCAAAGCATCTCGGCAACAGATTGAGACAATACCTGCGATCACTATATCGGAGGCCATAGCATCTGGCCTGGCTGGAAATGCATACATACGGGCCTGACCTCCACCTGCTCGACCTCCCCCTTTAGGGCAGCCTCTAGCTGACTAAATACCACCCCTGGCTTCCTGGGTGGGTGGTGAAGTAACTGGAGCTGAAGTCGAGGGCTGGCCCCTCTACTGAGAAGAACCACCGAGACGGCGGGGATATTTCCTCCATATGTGTCTAAACTCTCCACACTCAAAACAACTCCCTGGAGCTGGAAGCGGGGACTGATAGAAACCCCTGGCACCAGAATGTCCACTAGAAGACTCATGCATAGAAGAACTCTGAACTGGTGGTGCTCGAGCTACACTCTGAGTTTGGAGGGCACCAAATGAAGTACGGCCTGGCTGAGAACCACGGGGACCATGCCCCAAAGATGAACCGCTATAAGCTGGGCGGACTGACTGAGGAGGGATGAATGATCGGCCTCTACGATGCTGAAACTACCACCTGTAGGGAGGACCACTAGAGCTGTCCGATCCACGAGGCCTCTTGGCCTCCCTCTCCTCCCCCTCCTGGCGGCGAACCAACTCAATATTTCGAGCAATGTCAACAACCTGCTCGAATGTAGCATCTGATACTCTCTCCCGGGTCATAAATAGGAGGAGGTGATAAGTGAGGCCATCCATGAACCTCCTAACCCTCTCCCTATCAGTAGGGACCAACTCGGTAGCCTGACGATCCAACTCCGAAAACCGCATCTCGTACTGCGTCACTAACAGCTCCCCCTGACGCAACTGCTCAAAAAGCCTGTGTTGCTCCTCCCTATGAGACTGAGGTACATACTTCTCCAAAAAGATAGTGGAGAACTGCTGCCAGGTGAGGGGTGCTGAACCAACAGTCTTATGCCTCTCAAAAGACTCCCACCAAGTGAAAGCAGCACAAGAAAACTGAAATGTAGCAAATGAGACCCCACTGGTCTCCAAAATCCCAGAAGTACGTAGCATCCTCTGGCACTTATCTAGAAAACCCTAGGCATCCTCGCCCTTAGCACCACTGAATGTCGGAGGCTGTAATCGGCTAAATCTCTCCAGTCTACGCTGCTCGACCTCTAGCATAGCCGGAACCACAAAGTCCCGAACTGGAGCAACTGGATGGGCTGGAACCACCCTCGGTATCTGCTGGCCCTGAGCAGGGGGCAACTGGAGTCTGACTGCCTCCCCCGGCCTGAGAAGTAGCGGCAACTGCCTGAGCAAGGGTGGTACACAAAGTCAAGATCTGAGCCAAGGTCTCCTGAAGACCTGGAATAACAATAGGCATTGCCGGTGCCTGAGCCTGTCCCGCTAGAGTATCTGTGGCGGGAATCTGACCCTGAACAGTAGGGGGATCAACTGGCACTGCCCTGGCTACTGCACGGGCTGGCGCTTACCTCTACCATGGCCTCGACCGCGGCCTCGACCTCTCGCTAGTCCAGCTGGTGGCTGATCATCCTGATCGGTAGCGCGAGTCCTCACCATCTATGAGAGAATGAAGCAAAAGAAGTTTAGATTTCCAGAATCAACAAAATGGCACGACAAAATTCAAGAAAATGAGATTGTTCCTAAGGGTTCCGCAGCCTCTCGAAGATAAGTACAGACGTCTCTGTACCGACCCGCAAGACTCTACTAAACCTGCTCATGACCAGTGAGTCCTATGTAACCTAGGCTCTAATACCAACTTGTCACAACCCCAAATCCTAAACCGACCGTGATGGCGCCTATCGTGGAACTAGACTAGCCAATTCACACAATTATAGCTTCTTTCCAAAAATCCTAACTCATTTCCAAACATTTCATAAATTATGTAAAATTACTGAATTCATTAGGAAAAATAAACATCTAAACAGTCCGACCAACCCCAGAACCCGGAGCCAACATGTCATGAGCATCTAAGAAAAATATGCCAAAGGTATACTATTATAATACAGAACCTCCTAACGAATAGCTAGATACAACAAAAGAAGGGGAAACAGAGATGTTGTGGACGCTGAACAACTACCTCTATATCCCGAACTCCGGCTCCGCATGGAATAGATGGCTAATGCTCGGTATCTGCACCTGAATCTGCACACATGGGTGCAGGGAGTAATGTGAGTATGCCAACTCAGTAGTAATGAAAATAAATCAAGTCTAAGCGGCAAGAAACACATAAAAATCAATGTCATCAATTCACAATGTGCACAGCCTTTCTTTTCAACAATATATACATAGATATATGAAATCATCATGCCTTAAAACAAACTTCAGAAAAATCCTTTGAAAAATGCGTTCTTCAACAATTTTAGAAATAAAAATAACCGAAAGATTTAGTGTAAAAATGAGATAAATCATAAGTAGCCCTTCGGGACAAAAACATGAATCATAAATCACCCCTCGGGCAGAACATTACTCAGCACCTCACAGCCACTCAGTATCAGCCCTCGGGCAACCTCACTGTCACTCATGTCTCCCAATCACTCATCACTCGGCACTCGGCACTCGGCACTCAGCACTCAGTAGGTACCTGCGCTCATTTGGGGTGTGTACAGACTCCGGAGGGGCTCCTTCAGCCTAAGCGCTAATATCAAGCCACCTCGTGGCGTATAATATCCTTACAAATCAGGCCCTCGGCATCACTCAGTCAGAACCTCTCAAAAGCCCCTCGGGCGTATCAGTTAAATGGGGTACTCGACCCAAAATATCATTTTATATCTTAAAATAGTGTAAGCAAGGCTGAGTTTCAAAAACAGTAATCATAATATGACTGAGTGTAAATCATGTATCAACGGTGAGTAAATAGCAGTAAAACCCCCCCAAAGGTTCTAAACAAGTCGGCACGAGGCCCCAGGCATGGCTTATAGCCCAAATATAACAATAGTCTTTAGAACACAATAATGTTTAACCAAAGAATTAGACCCTTTGACTAAAGCTTATTTTTAAGATGAACACGGGTTACTGATAATCAAGGAAATGGAGAAAAATGAATAATAGACAATATTGCAGAAATATAGAAAAACAAGTCAATTATATTCGAGAATCAGATGCCTTTACAAGCTGTATTCCCCTCCCTTATATAGGAGATTCCTATAACGTACAACTCTTGCTATGGTTGCTCATTAATGACTAATTATGACATTAATGAGGCATTACAAAGGATAACGGTAATTGGGGTACGGTTACATAACGTTCGAGTAATCAATTGTGGGTCTTTGAATCTTCCCGTAGCTTTGTCTAAATTCATTCTGACCGTGCCTCTCTCCTTTTTTGATCAGGTTGAGTTTCCCGTGGCTAATAAGCTCAAGGGTTTTTTGAATCGTGTCTCTTTGTACCGTACCTCTTCAATGAATCAGATCCATCTGTTGCGTTTTCCTGTGTCCACGTGGCTGGCTGAGTTGTCAAAAGCTGGCTTACGTGTGAAACTCTATTTTACCAATACAGATAGTCCCCCCACTTACCATATATTTAACGATTAATATTTGGTAAGTGAATATTCATTTATGGCGGGAATATTTTGCCGTCGCTTTTCCTCGAATCATTGTATCCTTCTCTGCACCATAGGCGTCGTTTGCCACTTCTATTTAATGCTCATACCACGTGTCCTTTTCAGATTGGTTCTGCATTTACTCGACACCTTTTAGGGCTTTTTGCGGTTGTGCCAGTCCCGAAGTGACATATTCAATTATGACTTTTCATTATTATTATTCTCTTCCATATTTGACGGTTGTCCTCAAGTATAAATACCTTTCTTCTTTTCTTTGCTTCCACGAAACACTTTTCTAACTTTATTTTTTGTAAAGAACTTTCTTCTTGCCTTTGTAAACATGTCTTCTTTAAACCAACCTCAGGGAGTAATAGATATTGAAAGTTTAACGCCATCTTCTGCTCCGAATAGGAGTCGGAGGGGTGGTAGACTTAGAAGTTTCGGATCCATTCCTTCGAGGGGACGTCCTCTTCTTAGATAGTTCCTTCTCCTTCCACTAGATCTCTAGTTTCTCCGAGGTTTAGGGTTTCTTGGTCTTTGTCTAGAGGTAGAGGCGAACGTCTTCGTGAACCTGGAGTTGATGAATTGTCCCCGCTGAGTTTGTTTTTGCTAGGGATAGTCAAGTTCTTGTAGACCAATCTTCTTCTCTTGAAAGTGTCGAAAGGTATTCAACCCTTATAACTGAGGGTCAGATTTCCCTTGTTCGTAGGGAGTTTTTTTTGGAGGCCTGATTTCCCTGTCTATATTCTGAATAGTAATCAAAGAATAACGTCTTTCAAGACGGGATACTCTTTTGTTTATACGTATCCTTTCACTCTAGGGTTTAGACCCCCCATTGACCCAGTCATAATTGAGTTCTGCCATTTTTTCAATATCTGCTTGGGACAAGTTTGTCCGCTTGTGTGGCGAGTTGTCGCATGTCTTAAGAGTTTGGCTTATTTAGCCTAGGTTCCTTTTACTTTCAACCATATTAGTCATCTCTACTCTCCTACCTTATTTCGTGAAGGGGTTCTTACTCTGACTGCTAGAAGCAAAAGAGTGTTGGTAACCCCTGGAGATGATAAGGATAGGGGTTGGTACCTCCGGTATGTGGTTGTACCCACTATTGGTTTAGTGGGTGAGGAAAATCTTCCCTTCCCTGAGAAGTGGAATCGCGCACGTGAGTATGATTTAGCTCACATTTATTTACTTTTTCTCTTTTTGACTTGAGATGTTTTATTAACACCGTATCTGTTTCTTCTTCTCTCAGCAATCATGAATACTGTTGAGAATGTCTCCGATATTCGTGATTGGGTAGAAAAATTGTTGTCCATTGCTCCTTTAGAAGAAATATCTTGGAAGTACCTCGCTGGGAGGTATGGTTGGTATGTAAAGACCCACGGTAAGTGAAGCTCTTGTTCTTACTTCTTTCCTTACTTGAGTCTCTTCTTTCTTTGTCGTTTAACTTTTTCCCTTTTCATAGGGTTCTCTGCTCGTGGGGTGTCTGCTTCATCTATCCCGAAGATGTATTTGGCTCAGGACCAAGAAATTATTGTTGGTTCATCTTCCTCGAAGAGGAAGATTGGTGAGTCTCGTTCCGTAGAAGAAGAAGGTGCTTTAGTACACAGGCCACGGAGAAGGCGGGTGGTTTCAGATGAGGAGTTTACACCCTTAACCTTGACTTTCGTGTCTGTAATTGATCCCTCTGTCCTTGATGATGTTTCACATTCCCCTATTCATGAGGGTGTTGATCTTGCTCCTGACGATGTCCCTTTGGTTGCTGTCTTTCCTGCTTCTTTGAGAGAAGTTGTCTCGTCTGTTCCTTTGGTTATTTCGTCTTCTGCTGTTTCTTTGCCCGTAATTTCCTAGAAGCTTCAACCCTCTGTGCCTGCTGCTTTGCCCGTGGCTTCTCCAGCTCCTCAACCCTCTGTGCCTGTTGCTGTTTCATCTCTGCCTGCTTCCATGCCTTCCGTTAAGGAAGTAGGGTCTTCTAGTAGAGAGATGCGGCAGGTGGTAATAAAAGTTCCAGCTGAGGGGAATCTTTTCAAGAAAATGGGTGAGCCCGAAGTGTGGCTTAAGCATTTGATAGGTCCCTCTGAGAAAACAAAGCTAGCCAGCCACGGTGCTCTTACATGGGCCAATGAGGTCGTGCATACTTCTTTGAAGGTATGATGCAAGTTATCCTCTTTCATTTTCGTATATGAAATTTACCATATCTGATTGGTTTATTTCTTGTAGATTAACCTTATAGGCATGAAGCTTATGAAGAGGATTCAAACATGGACCAGGAGACAAAAGAGTTGCGGGTCGATGTTGATAATTGGAAAGCACATTATGATAGCCTAAGGATTGACATGGATGCTTTAGAAGAGGAAAGGAGTACCTTGAAGCGGCAGATGAGACTCATGGCAGAAGAACTGGCAGGAGAGAAGGCTTCTTCCAGTCAGGCTGCTAATAACAAGAGTGTTCTGGAGTCTTCTTTTGCTGAGCAGTTGTCCCGTGCCTCAGAGGAGATTAGAGACTTGAAAAACTTGTTGGGGCAGAAGGAGGAATACTCAGGCGAGCTCGTGAAATCACTCACTCGTACTCAAGAGGACCTTCGTAAGGCTTTAGACAAAGCTCAAACTCTAGAGGAGTCGATGGTACCGTTAAGGGCCGCCCATGAAGCTGCGAAAGCAGAGAAGGATGGATTGAGAGCTGAACTTCAAGTATGGGCAAAGGACNATGAGTCAAGAGGGTTTTGACCTTAGTGCTGAAATAGCTAAAACTAAGGAAGCCATGGAGAAGGCTCAACAAGGTCATAACCTCTCTTCACCTGATGGAGAGATTCCAGCCGCTCATGCCTCTTCATCCTTAGTTGCTCCCGCTCCTTCTGCCAGTAAAGTCAACCCCTCTCTTGAAGAAATTTAGTTGGTTCATCCCTTTTTTTTCTTTGTATGAATTGGTGGTTACCCCAGTCCCATCGGGGGTAAATTTGAATTTCCTTAAAGTCCCCAAAATGATAAATTAGGGGCACCACAATGTATATAAAAAATTTATATGGCTAAGTATAAGTTAATACTTAGTTTTAGCCGTTTTTAATATATTGATGTTAGTACAACTTTTGTTGAGTTCCTGTTTCACTCTTTAAGTCTTTTGCATGCTTCATTTTTCGAGTTTTTAGCTTTACCTCTGAGTTTTGCATGTAGAATGCTTTAGACTACTCGTACCTTTTTGTAATAGGCACGATGTCATATTAAATGTGTGCCTTTTTATAATAGGCATAGTTTATGGAAGAGGGCCCTTTATAATTGACATGAAGAAGACGTCTCAACTTCATGATAATGCAATAAATTGATAGGAATTTTACACATGTTTAAGAATGTTTCCAAGGAAATTTTTTTGTTTGAACTTCCATGACATTTTACATGTGTTTGATTATCATCTAAAACTCATGTTGCAACTGTTTTTGTTTAACAGGTTTGATATACTCTTGTATTTCGTAACTGTCTTTCGTAGGTAACAGGTTTTTCGATATTAATACAAGGGAACAACTGTTTTTTTTACTAGTAACAGTTTTTATAAAGATTGGGGTTTTTATCCGCAACTGTTTTCGTTGGAAACAATTTTCTAATAAGTACGAGGGAAATANACAGTTTTTTGAACGAGTACACTGATGATGATCTTTTACCCCTAACTGTTTTTGTTACAACAGCTTTGAATAAGTATAAAGATGTACATTTTTTTTCTCGTGACTAATATTTTGTCTTTCAACCTGAACATGTTTGAAGGTTTTGTCTTTTTACATTAGGCTTTGTATTTGGATGACTTTTTTGATTTCTTTCGATTCTGCTCGTGTCACTTGTATCGTTGGGTAGATGGGTCTTCAGGCTAGAGCTTTTGACTTTCTGATAGTCTTATTTGCTTCGTCTTAGCCTTCCATACTGTATAGTCCCCCAAGTGTTTGAGCTTTGAAGAATGAAATCTCGAGCACTTGATTATTCCTTCCTTGTGGTCCTTTTCCTGAAAAGGAAAAACATTCCGGACTCGAAGGTATATAGTTTTTTAGATGATGACTGCTTAACCCTTTTAAAACGTCCATCAGAAAGTGTAACCCTAGACCGGGAATTGTGTTATTTCCTCGCGTCTTTGCAGGTCTAATATCATCATCTGGTGATGGGTTAGCTTTATGCCTATCATCTAAAAAAGTTAGTAAAATTTTTAAATGTTCAAAATAAATCGAACGTGTGATACCTGATGGGGGTATTCTTTTCCTTTAGAAGTAATACCTCTTTAGGTGGATGACGTTCCAGCTTGTTGGTAGAATTCTGTCTTCCATAGCTTCCAACTCATAGGCGCCTTTCCCAGCTATGCCTCGGATTTTGTAAGGTCCTTCCCAGTTTGGATTTAGCTTTCCTGCACCTGCTTCTTTCGTTGATTGAAAGACTTTTTTGAGGACGAAGTCCCCAATATTGAAGTACCTGAGATGAGATTTACAGTTGTAATAATGCTCTATGATATTTTTTTGAGCTGCCATCCGTATCAATGCTGCTTCTCTCCGTGGTTCGAGCAGGTCCAGGTTGGTCCTCAATTCGTCATCGTTTTCTCCCTCCATGGCTGTTGAGGACCTTATGCTTGGTTCACCAATCTCCACATGTATTAAGGATTCTGAGCCATAAACAAGTGCGAACGGAGATTCTCCCGTGGCTATTTTTGAAGTTGTTTTGCATGCCCATAGTACCGATGGTAACTCATCAGGCCAGTTTCCTATGGCTTTATCCAACCGCTTCTTTAGATTGTTGATGATGACCTTATTCTTTGATTCAACTTGACCATTAGCCACGGGGTTGTACGATATTGAAATGATCCGCTTGATTTGCCAACTTTCGAAGAATTCTGTGATTTGCGAGCCTATGAAATGTGGGCCACTATCGCACACAATTTCCTTTGGTATTCCAAAGCGGCATATTATGTTTCGCCATAAGAAGCTTTTAACTTCCTTTTCTCACACTTGTTTGAACGCTTCTGCCTCTACCCATTTTGTAAAATAGTCGGTTAGCACGAGTAAAAACCGTACCTGTCCTTTAGCTGTGGGAAGAGGTCCCACTATGTCCATACCCCATTTCATGAAAGGCCATGGGCATATTGTTGGATGCAATAATTTCGTTGGTCGATGCATTTTATTGGCAAACCTTTGGTATCTGTCACATTTTGATACGAAGTTCTCGACTTCTTCTTCCATATTAGGCCAATAGTATCCAGCTCTGATTAGTGTTTTCACTAAGGATCTCGCCCCCGAGTGATTTCCATAGTGTCCTTCGTGGACTTCTTTCATCACAAATTCCGTTTGGTTAGGTCCGAGGCATTTAGCTAGGGGTCCTCCGAACATCTTGCGATAAAGCGAGTTGCGAATAAGGCAGTACCGTGCAGCTTTGCGGCGAAGTGCTTGAGCTGCTTTCCTGTCTTCAGGTACGGTGCCATTCTGCAAAAAATTAAGAATTTCGTTTCTCCAGTCCCAGGTTAAGTTGTTGAAAGTTACCTCATTCCTGTCCTGATATATTATTGAATGAAATAGTTGAACGACAATTGCATTGTCTTTGTTCGTTACTTTTGTGACTGCTGCGAGGTTAGCTAATTCATCTACTTCTGCATTTTCCTCTCTAGGTATTTGCACTACCTTCCATGTTTTGAATTGTCTCATGAGCTCTCGTGTTTTTTCAAGATACTGTTGCATTCTAGTCTCTCGAGCGATGTAAGTCCCCGGAATCTGATTTACTACCAGTTGGGAGTCGATGTTGATCACAATGTGCTCGATTGAGAGCTCCCATGCGAGTTCAAGCCCTGCAATAATAGCTTCGTACTCTGCTTCATTGTTAGTTATAGGATAACACTTGATAGCTTGCCGTGTCTTTTCACCCATGGGTGATATTAAGACTATGCCTAAGCCGACACCTTTTATATTTGAAGAACCATCGATGAACAAGGTCCATAAGCCTGGATTAGCACCGTTAAAGCGTTGTAACTCTTTTTCTACTTCATGTACAATGCTATTACTAAAGTCAGCAACAAAATCAGCTAGTATTTGAGACTTAATTGCAGTCCTAGGCTGATAGATTATTTCATGCTCACTTAATTCTATGGCCCACTTGGCTAATCTTCCTGACAATTCCTGTTTATGCATAATATTTCTTAAAGGATATGACATCACAACGGTGATTGGGTGGCATTGAAAATATGGTCGTAATTTTCTAGATGCCATTATTAAAGCTAAGGCTAACTTTTCCAGATGTGGATATCTAGTCTCAGCATCTAGCAAAGTTTTACTTACATAATAGATAGGTGATTGTTTACCTTTTTCTTCTCTTACCAGTACTGCACTTACAGTAATTTCTGAGACAGCCAGGTAGATGTACAATCTTTCCCTTTCTTTTGGCTTTGAAAGCAATGGCGGTTTCGATAGATAAATCTTTAGATTTTTGAGGGCTTGCTGACATTCTTCAGTCCATTCGAGCTGATTCTGCTTTTTGAGAACTGAGAAGAATTTAAAACTTTTTTCGGAAGATTTAGAAATAAACCTACCCAAAGCTGCTATTCTCCCTGTTAGTCTTTGAACTTCCTTTTTATTTGTTAAAATATAAAATACTTCTTCTATAGCTTTAATTTGAGCGGGATTTACCTCTATTCCTCTATTTGATACAAGGAAACCCAAAAATTTACCTGATTGCACTCCAAAAGCGCATTTCTCTGGATTTAGCTTCATATTATACCTGCGTAAAATATCAAAAGCAGTAGAGAGATGCTGGAAATGGTCTTGTGCTTGTGTTGATTTTACCAACATATCATCAATATAGACTTCCATCGTCTTTCCAAGATGTTCTTGGAACATTTTAGTCACTAACCTTTGATAGGTGGCTCCAGCGTTTTTTAAGCCAAAAGGCATAACTTTATAACAGTAAGTCCCCCTGTTTGTAATGAAGGAAGTTTTTTCCTCATCTGAGGGATTCATTTTAATCTGATTATAACCAGAATATGCATCTAAGAAGCTCAATAATTCATGACCTGCTGTGGCATCAATCATTTGATCTATATGCGGCAATGGGAATGAATCTTTGGGACATGCTTTATTTAAAATACTCTCCACTTGACATTCTTTTTAGGTACTACCACGGTGTTTGCTAACCCGTTAGGGTACGTTACCTCTCGTATCGAACCAATCTTCAAGAGTTACTGTACCTCTTCGTCGATCACTTGGTTCTTGAATGGTCCTTGCTTTCTTTTCTTCTCTTCGAGCAGGGCCCAGCCTCGTGTCTATATACACTTTTTGCTCAGGCTTTTGTTTGGATAATGGAACAGCTTCGAGATCCTCCGTAGTTGTTTTGATGTGCTCATCTTTCTTCGGTTCATGAATGACGTCCGGTCTGGAATCTACATCTGTGTAGTGTAATACACCTTCCGTAGTAACTTGATTCTCCTTTTCGTAAGTATTATCTTTTATACATGTTTCAGCAATAATACCTTTCGTACCTATTTGGGTAGTAATTTCTTCCATGCCTGTTTGGGCGGCGTTACCTGCTTGGAAAATTCCTTTATCTCGTAATTCTTCCACCTCTATTTTCTTGTTGTAGTGTACCATAGAGTTTATATTTCTTGCGGTTTGCTGATCGCCTTTGATTTGCTGAATCCCCCATTCAGAGGGGAATTTAATTACCTGATGCAACGTGGAGGGTATCGCTTTCATGTCGTGGATCCATGGCCTTCC
>ML417988.1:707-30183 GCA_005239525.1 Nicotiana knightiana | reverse complement strand
CGTGGGTCAGTTGTTCCATCATATTTGGGAACGTCAGGCATTTTAAACTTCTTGGGTATATGCAAGGGTGCCACACTTGTGTTCCAAGGTTGTTGAGAATACCTATCAACATCAATGCCTTTGATGATAGGTGGTACTCCAGGGATTTGTTTGATGCGATCGTTCTGCTCCTTCATCTGTTTCTGCATGGTTAGCAGTAAATTTTGTAATTCTGAGTTATTAGATATACCTGGTCTCGTTTCAAAAGATTCATTAGGAGTATCTCCTCTTCCTGAGTTTGCCAACCTAGATTGAGCATTTTCCATGGTGATGGTATTATTGGGAGGTGGTGTCGGCAGTGTCGGCAGTGTATNATCAGATTTCCGGTAACGGAACCAATTTGTTTAACCAAAGAATTAGACCCTTTGACTAAAGCTTATTTTTAAGATGAACACGGGTTATTGATAATCAAGGAAATGGAGAAAAATGAATAACATACAATATTGCAGAAATATAGAAAAGCGAAGTCAATTATATTCGAGAATCAGATGCCTTTACATGTTGTATTCCCCTCCCTTATATAGGAGATTCCTATAACGTAAAACTCTTGCTATAGTTGCTCGTTAATGACTAATTATGACATTAATGAGGCGTTACAAAGGATAACGGTAATTGGGGTACGGTTACATAACGCTCAAGTAATCAATTGTGGGTCTTTGAATCTACCCGTAGCTTTGTCTAGATTCATTCTGACCGTGCCTCTCTCCTGTTTTGATCAGGTTGAGTTTCCCGTGGCTGATAAGCTTGAGGGTTTACTGAATCGTGCCTCTTTGTACCGTACCTCTTCAAAGAATCACATCCAGTTGTCGTGTTTTCCTGTGTCCACGTGACTGGCTGAGTTGTCAAAAGCTGGCTTACGTATGAAACTCTTTTTTACCAATACAAATAGTTGTCGTGGAGAGGACCAAGTCCAATCCAAAAATCAGTGCGCACCACATTGTTGTCATCCGAAATGTGCACCATTCTAAAAGCAGTGAGAAATATGGAGTCCGGGGTTTCATACCCCCAGGACAAGATTTATAACCATTAATTACCTCTACCGGACCACAATACTAGTCCGCGATGCTCTTGCCCCTCAAATTGGCTCCCGATTGCTCCGAATCTAACCAAAACCAGATTAACGTCATTAATATACGGCAAAGGAACACAACCCAATCGAAAACTATCAATTTATACAAAAATATCGAAATTAGGCCAAACTCGAGCCCTGGGACCATGTTTAGGAATTCGATAAAATTTACATCACTAGACTCCTCGTCCTCCCACGATTCTATACATACCAAGAACACCACAATCGGACCACAACTGCCTACCCAAATCGCCAAAAGAACTTTCCCAAACCTCCTCCCATATTTCCAAACTTTTTCTACTTTAATTCTTCAAATTACAAGCCTAATCCGCATCAAAATACGGGAACTTACCTCCACTGAAGACCCTCGAATTCTTTCTTCAATTTGCTCTTAATTAAGCTCCAACTTTATGCAATAATGGTAGAATGACAAAAATTTTGCAGAGGCACTCTTTTATACTGTTCTGCCCAGTTAATTCGCACATGCGGACGTTTCCTCGCACCTGTGGACCCGCACATGCGGTCCCAGGTGCGCACCTGAAATATTCCCACTAACAGACCAAATCTCGCACCTGCGATCTCTTCTCCGCACCTGCGGCTATGCAGGTGCGGCCAACTATTCGCACATGCGGACCCCTCCTGCCTAGCCTCTTTTCGCACCTGCGCATGGACCTTCGCACCTGCGGTGTCACACCTGCGGCTTCCCATCCGCAGGTGCGGCCACACCAGTAGTTTTACACCAACAGCCATTTGCTGCAAATTTCCTAAGTTCAAACCCCCGCCAATCATCTGAAATCAATCTCGAGCCCCTCGGGGCCCCAACCAAACGTACCAACACACCCCATAGCATCATTCAAACCTAATCGAGCCTTCGAAACACCAAAAACAACATGAAAACACCAAATTACATCAAATTCAAGCCTATGAACTTCGAAATTTCTAAATTTCGCCAATGATGCCGAAACCAACCAAAACACCTCCGGTTGACCTGAAATTTTGCCCGCATATCCAAAATGACATTAGAAACCTGCTCCAACTGTCGGAATTCCATTTCGACCCCGATATCCTATTTTCCACTGCCGACAGGAAATCGCCAAAAACTAACTTTCGCCAGTTCAAGCCTAATTCTACACTGGACATCAAAACTTCATTCTGAATACACCCCTAAGTCCCAAATATCCTAACAAAGCTATCTGAGCCATAAAATCTGCATTCCGAGGTCGTTTACCAATAAGTCAACTCTCAGTTTGACTTTTCAACTATTAGGCTACTTTAAAAGACTAAGTGTCTCAATTCTCACCACGACCACTCTGAACCCAAACCAACTGACCCAATAGAATATAAATAGGCTAAGCGACATATGATAAAGCAGAAATGGGGGAAACGGGGCTAATCTCACAAAACAACTGGTCGGGTCATTATAGTGACAACATGGTATTAGAGCTCTAGGTTCATGTAGGTCTCACAAGTCACGGGCAAACCCAATAGAGTCTTGCGGATTGGTACAGAGATGTTTGTATTTATATTCGAGAGGCTATAGGGTGTTAGGAAACCTCTCTTTATTCATCTTCAATGGAAATTGATGGTATACTAAAATCTCACTCTTCTATTCTCTCATAGATGGTGAGGACGCGTGCAGCCGATGTTCCAGACTGGGGAGGGGCCGTTACCCCGTCATCCGAGGCCGTGACAGAGGTCGGGGGAGGGAACCGGCCTGAGGTAGGAGACGAGGGCGTCCCAGAGCTGTTCCAATTGCACCACTAGCGGATCCAGCATAGGATCCCATTACTGAGGAGCAGAGCGAGGTGCCCCCAGCAGATCCTGTCCCGTTGGACTTTATGATGGCGCCAGGATTCCAGGAGGTCATGGGCCGTATGATGCAGTTTATGGACACCATGACTTAGGCTGGTTTATTTCCAGCAGATTTGGCCACATCTCAGGCGGGAGGGGGGACGCAGACTCCTACTGCCCAGGCTACAAGACATGCAGCAGTAGTCTATTAGATCTCGGGTACACTGCCGCGGGCGGGGTTCAACTAGTAGTAACACCAGGCCCTGAGCCTAGACCAGCTGCGGATGGCGGTCCGCCGAATTTATTAGATAGATGGACCAGACTGCACCCTCCTATCGTCGGAGGCGAGCGTCATGAGGATGCCCATGACTTTATTGGTAGGTGCAAGTATAGACTGCACAACATGAGGATACTGGAGTCCCACAGAGTTGACTTCACTACTTTCCAGCTAGAGGGCAGGCCCCGTAGATGGTGGCAGTCCTACATCCTTGGCAGACCGGAAGATTCTCCTCCCATCACTTAGGAGCAGTTCACTCAGCTATTCCTAGAATTGTATATTCCACCCTTTGAGAGGGAAGAGTTGCGGTATCAATTTGAGTAGCTGGAGTAGGGTCAGATGTCAGTGACCGACTACGAGGCTAGGTTTTCTGAGCTGTCTCGTCATGCACTCATGATGCTTCCTACTGACGCAGAGAGAGTGCGAATATTTGTAGCTGGGGTACACTCAGGTATTAGGGCCATCATGGCCCGAGAGTTGGATATGGGGACTCCTTATCAGCTTGTGGTAGAGATTGCTCGCAGGATTGAGGGTTATCTATTGAGGAGTAGAGAGTAGGGGCAGAAGGATAATAAAGCTTGGTTTTTTAGGGATTTCAGAGGTGCTCCAGCTAGGGGCATAGGTCATATTGGTAGGGGCAAACCTAGTAGGCCCCCATATTCAGCACCCCCACCACCTCTCTGAGGTACTCCAGCGAGGCCTTATTCAGCGCTATGCCGGAGAGTTATTATCGCCCGCCAGCTATTCAGGGTTCCTCCGGCGGGTATTCTGGCCATCAGGGGTCCTCCAGCCCTTACTTCAGTGTTATGCCAGAGAGTTCACACCATCCTCCAGCTATTCAGGGTCCTTCAGGGTAGCAGGCCATGGTGCCGAGAGGTTGTTACGAGTGTGGGGACCAGGTCATATGAAGAGGTATTGTCCCAGGCTTCGGGGCACGGCAGTGCAACAGGGTCACCAACCTATGAGTTTGGCACTAACGGTTCGGCCACACAGAGGTGGATGACAGGCTGACAGGGGTCGTCCTAGAGGTGGAGGCCAGACGGGGGGAGTCCAGTCAGCTCATGTTCATACCGGTGGAGGTCAGTCATCCGGTGCTCCAGCTAGATTCTATGCTTTCTCGCCCAGACCAGATGCAGTAGCCTCAGATGCCATGATCACAGGTATTGTTTCAGTATGCGGTAGAGATGCATCGGTATTATTTGATCTAGGATCCACTTATTCATATGTGTCAGCCTTGTTTGCTCATTTCTTGGATATTCCTCGTGGGTCTTTGGGTACTCCTATTTATGTGTCCACTCTTGTGGGCGATTCTATGGTTGTGGACTGGATATATCGGTCATATGTGGTTACATTCTGTGGGTTCGAGACCAAAGCGGACCTCATGTTTCTTGATAAGATTGAGTTTAAGGTTATCCTAGGCATGGATTGGCTATCTCCCTATCATGCAATTCTAGATTGCTATGCCAAGACTGTTACTCTAGCCATTCCCGAGTTTCCGAGATTAGAGTGGAGAGGTTCCTTAGTTAGTGCAGCTAGTCGGGTTATTCCTTTCCTGAAGGCTCGACATATGGTCGAGAAGGGTTGTTTGGCTTATCTTTATTATGTGCGGGACGCCACCACCGAGTCCCCGACGATTGATTCAGTGCCATTAGTTTGAGAGTTTGTTGATGTATTCTCTTCAGACCTTCCAGGCATGCCATCGGATCGTGATATTGATTTCTGCATTGACTTAGCTCCAAGCACCCAGCCTATCTCTATTCCCCCATACCATATGGCTCCGAAGGAATTGAAAGAAGAACTTGAGGAGTTATTGGTTAAGGGATTTATCAGACCGAGCGTATCACCGTGGGGTGCTCCAGTGTTATTTGTTAAGAAGAAGGATGGGACTATGCGGATGTGTATTGACTACCGCCAGTTGAACAAGGTCACCATCAAGAACAAGTACCCATTGCCACGTATCGATGATTTGTTTTACCAGTTGCAGAGAGCTAGGGTGTTTTCTAAGATTGACTTGAGATCGGGGTACCATCAACTAAAGATTCGGGACTCAGATGTTCCGAAGACTGCCTTTCGTACGAGATATGGTCATTATGAGTTCCTGGTGATGTCCTTTTGGCTTAACTAATGCTCCAACAACATTTATGGATTTGATGAACAGGGTGTTCAGGCCTTATATTGATTCTTTGTCATTGTCTTCATTGATGACATTCTGATTTACTCACGTAGCCTAGGAGAGCACGAGAAGCATTTGAGAGTTGTGCTCCAGACCTTGCGAGAACAAAAGTTGTATGATAAGTTCTCCTAATGTGAGTTTGGTTGGATTCTATGGCATTCTTAGGACATGTGGTATCTGGAGAGGGTATCAAGGTGGATCCTAAAAAAATTGAGGCAGTTTAGAGTTGGCCACGCCCTACTTTAGCTACAGAGATCAGGAGCTTCTTGGGGTTGGCAGGTTATTATCGCTGATTTGTGGAGGGCTTTCATCCATTGCAGCTCCTCTAACTAGAATGACTCAGAAAAATGCCCCATTCCGATGGTCCGATGAGTGTGAGGCGAGCTTTCAAAAGCTCAAGACATCATTGACATCAGCAACAGTTCTAGTGTTGCCTTCCGGCTCAGGGATGTATACATTTTATTGTGACGCTTCACGTGTTGGTTTGGGATGTGTGTTGATGCAGGAGGGGAGATTTATTGCATATGCTTCACGACAGCTGAAGGTTCATGAGAAGAATTACCCTGTGCACAACTTGGAGTTGGCGGCGATCGTTCATGCTCTTAAGATTTGGAGTCACTACTTGTATGGGGTGCCTTATGAGGTTTATACAGACCACCGCAGTTTGCAGCACTTGTTCAAGCAGAGGGACCTTAATTTGATATAGTGTAGGTGGCTTGAGTAGCTGAAGGATTATGAAATCACCATTCTTTATCATCCGGGCAAGGCGAACATGGTTGCAGATGCCTTAAGCAGGAAGGCGGAGAGTATGGGTAGTTTGGCTTTCATTTCAGCAGAGGAGAGACCTCTAGCGTTGGACATTCAGTCTTTGGCTAATCGCCTGGTAAGGTTGGACCTTTCAGAACCCAGCCGAGTTCTCGCACGTGTGGTGGATCAGTCTTCCTTATTAGGGGAGATCAGGACCCGGCAGTATGATGATCCGCACTTGGTGGCTCTCTGGGAGACAGCGGTATAGGGTGGTGCCAAGGAGGTTTCTATTGGTGAGGATGGTGTTCTGAGACTTCAGGGTCGCCTACGTGTCCCCAATGTTGATGGCCTGAGAGAGAGAGGATTCTAGATGAGGCTCATAGTTCGCGGTATTCTATTCATCCAGGTGCTACAAAGCTATATCGCGACTTGATGCAGCATTTTTAGTGGAGGCGGATGAAGAAAGACATAGTGGAGTACGTGGCTAGGTGTTTAAATTTCCAGCAGGTTAATTATGAGAACTAGAGGCCAGGAGGCCTACTTCAGCAGATGCCTATACCTGAGTGGAAATAGGAGCGCATCACTATGGACTTCGTAGTTGGGTTGCCTCGGATCTGCAAAAGGTTGATGCGGTGTGGGTTATTGTGGACAGGTTGACCAAGCCGACATATTTCATTCCAGTAGCTACTGCTTACACTTCTGAGAGGTTGTCCCAGATCTACATTCGGGAGATAGTTCAATTTCACGGTGTGCTTATGTCCATTATATCAGATCGAGGTCCTCAGTTCACCTTGCAATTTTGGAGAGCAGTACAGAATGAGTTAGGCACCCGAGTAGAGCTCAGCATATCATTCCACCCTCAGATCGACGGGCAGTCGGAGCGGACAGTTCAGATATTGGAGGACATGCTCAGGGTATGTGTGATTTTACTTTGGAGGGCAGTGGGACCAGTTCTTTCCTTTGGCCGAGTTTGCTTATAACAACAGTTATCAGTCCAACATCGATACGGCTCCATTTGAGGCTTTGTACGGTCAACGATGTCGTTCTCCCATCGGGTGAATTGAGCCTGGCAAGGCTAAGCTATATGGCAATGATATGGTGAAGGATGCTTTAGAAAGGGTGAAGCTGATTCAGGAAAGACTTCGCACAACACAGTCCAGACATAAGAGTTACGCGGACCAAAAGGCGCGTGATGTATCATTTATGGAAGGCGAGAAGGTTCTGTTGAAAGTCTCGCCGATGAAGGGTATTATGAGTTTTGGGAAGAAGGGCAAGTTGAGTTCAAGGTTTATAGGTCCATTCGAGGTGTTGAGGCGAGTTGGGGAGGTTGCTTACGAGCTTGCCTTACCTCCCAGTTTATCATAAGTTCATCCGGTCTTTTATGTATCCAGGCTCCGGAGGTACCACGCCAACTTCTCTCACAGGATAAACTTCAGCACCATTCAACTAGATGAGAGGTTGGGTTACGAGGAGGAGCCAGTTGCTATCATTGACAGGCATGATCGCCAGTTGAGGTCCAAGAGGGGGTGACTTGGGAGTCCGAGGAGGACATGCGGAGCAGATACCCACACTTATTCAGCACTCCAGGTATGATTCTAGACCCGTTCGAGGACGAACATTTGTTTAAGAGGTGGAGAATGTAATGACCCGACCGGTCATTTTGTGTTCTAGGACCCCGTGCCCCTAAATGAGACTTCCCGTAGTTGCTTTTACTGATTTATAACTTGCAGGGACGGGTGGTTTGAGGTTTGGAGGAGTTTGAAGTGGTGTGGGAACACTTAGTTCCTTAAGGTTGGCCTTAAAGACCAAGTTTGACTTCGGTCAACATTTTCGGTAAATGACCTCGGAATCGAGATTTGAACTTTCCGGTAGGTTCGTATGATGATTTCGGACTAGGGCGTGTGTTCGGAATAGGTTTTGGATGACCCGGGAACGTGTATGCGCCAAATTGTGAAATAAGAAATTCCTTAAGTTCAAATTGAGGCTTGGAATGTGTTTTTGTGTTATCGAGGTCCAAACAGAATTCCGAGACTGGGAATAGTTCCATTATGTCATTTATGACTTGCTCGCAAATTTTGGTGTCATTCCGAGTAGTATAGGTACGTTTCGGCGTGTTGAAAGTGAATTCAAGAATTCAAAGTTCTTAAGTTTGATCCAATAGGTTTAGGGGTATGATTCTTACATTTAGCATTGTTTCGGACGTTCCGAAGGCTCGAGCGAATCCGTATTATGATTTAGGACTTGTTGGTATATTTGGACGGAGTCTCGGGTGGGCCCGGATGCCATTCGGGCATCGCGCGAGGCAAAACCAAGCCTTAAAAGACTGCTGGTGCACCAGATCTGGTGCGACCACACCTGCGAAGGACCAGCCGCAGGTGCGAAGACCGAAGGTGCGTTCAATGCCTCGCAGGTGCGGCCTCAGAGGGGGCTGCCCAGTTCCGCAGGTGCGGGCCATTTCCCGCAGAAGCGGAGCCGCAAGTGCGGACTCCCTTCCGCAGGTGCGACCACTGGCCCCCTTCCCATTTTCCGCAGGTGCGAGATTTTTTTTATCGCAGATGTGAGACTGCAGGTGCGGTCCTCGAGCCGCAGGTGCGAAAAACCTGTAGGCAGTGAGGTCGTCTTAAATGCGAGACTTAGCCATTTTTGAACCATTTTTCATCATTTTGGACGATTTGGAGAGCTGGTGAAGGAGGGATTCGACCTGGAAATTGTAAGGTAAGTAATTCCAACCATGAAGTGAGTTTAATACTTGAATTCTTGGGTAGATTAACACATTAAATTAGTAAAAATCATGGGATTAGAGTAAAACCTTGGGTTTTAATAAAAATGAGAATTTACCAAGGAATTGATTATGAAATCATACGAAAACTATAAGATAGTGATCCTTAGGCTATGGGTAAGTATTTCCTCCGAAAATTTTCGGAATCCGAGCATGTGGGCCTGAGGGTGTATTTTAGAATTTTCTAATTTGGGTTGAAATGACCATTTAAGTAGGAGAATTATGGAATTTTGAGCATAGATTGACTTGTTAATGTGATGTTTGGCTAGCTTCGAGTTGTTGGGCGACGAATTTGAAGTTTCGGGCGCGTTCTTGGCCCGGAAAATAGGCTTGAGACGAGGCAAGTTTCCTTTCTAACCTTGTAAGGGGAAAATGTCCCCATAGGTGAGATAATCAATCATTGCTACTATTTGTAGGGGGCTACGTACACACGAGGTGACGAGAGTCCGTGCGTAGCTACTGTTATGCTTATGTCCGGGTAGCCTAGGACCCAAAAACATGTTTTATTTGTCGTACTTGTAATTTTACTGATAAATTTAAAAATGTTTAAACCTTATCAAACTTGACAAATGAATTTCTTAAAAAGATGTAAATACTATCTTTGTGACCATTAAAAGAGAAATTGTCATTTTCTTGGGTAATTGTTTTCCCGATATAGTCGTGGTGGACTGCTTGAATGTGTATGCTTATGTGTGACCGCTTCGAAATTTATATTCCGTGAGCGGGGTGATTTCTTCCACTACTCTCATGGGAGAGGGCCGTACGCCACGACATGTTACTTTATGTTGGCCCAGGCCATTTGTCCTCAACCCATTATGCGCATGCTATTGCTTGATATTTTCATAACTGATAAACTGATAGATGTCAGGGGAGACGAATCGAAAACTTGTGTGTTGGTGCTCCACTACGTAATTAAATTTTGTGGTTATATTCGATACTTATTCCTTTACTATCCATGCATACCTGTTATCTTCCTTAAATTTTACTTAAACATATTACTTTGACCCTAGTAAGTGTTACGTCGACCTATCGTCACTACTTCTTCGAGATTAGGCGGGATACTTACTGGGTACATATTGTCTATGTACTCATGCTACGCTCTGTACTTAATTGTACGGGTTCTGAGGCAGCTCCACTCCATCTGGGTACTAGTCCGGAGCTCGTTCCTGATTCATACCTGGTCGAGGCTTCACAGTGAGCTTCTTTCCCTTGGCGACATCCAACAGCACTTTGGAGCTTTTATTTTTACTATTTCTATCTATATTTTTCTCAGACAGTTGGACAGACTTTTATCCCTTTTGATTTTACTCTACTAGATGCCTGTAGACTTGTGACACTAGTTCCTGGCACACACGTTAGTAGACTATTCTTTTGGGGTGTAATTATTAAATTATGACTCTTACGGTTATTTCTGCTTAAAGTGCCTAAGTTATTCGTTGTACCTAATGTTTGAAATTTAAACCAAGTGCTGGGAAGGTCTTGGTAAATTATATGAAGCTCACTAGTAAATTGATGTTGGCTTGCTTGACTACGGTGTTGGGCGCCATCGTGACCTGGATTAGGATTCGGGTCGTGAAATGGCCTATATCGGTTCCACCAGTTGGGAATACAGATGCAACGGTATATCGGAGAGGGAGCAGCCGCTATGCACGAGTATAGCCGGGTTACCGATCTGGCTTCCCAGACATTGAGGCGAGCCCAAGATGATGATCGCTTTGGATACGCGACTGATTATGCGGCGCCAGAGTAGTACCATCGTGGGGCACTAGTAGTGCCGAAGCGTGGTCGACGTGGCAGGCGTGCCCCACAAGGTAGGGGTGTCCCACGAGGTCGTAGGGGTCAGTGATGAGGTAGTCCCAAACAAGGGGGCGTTGAGACACTTGTTGAGGATGTTGGAGTTGATCAGACGGGTGACCTCCATGATCCAGTCTACCCTCATAGGAACATGCTGCCATTCAACCTTCAGCTTCATCTCACTCCAAGGACTTCGGAGGTGACCCCGTCAGCTCCATTGTTGATCACGGGCACAGGCATTACGTGAGAGGATTCATATGAGTATTTTCCTAATCTTCCAGGCCCATCGACCGTTGCTGATGATCGGCTTACACAAAGATGTGGATAGTGGGTGCTGGCTGAGTTATGGCTCATCATCGAGGGGTGTTGGGGATCTTTCATAGGTGCATGTATGTTTGTATTACTATTAAATTTAAATTTGTTTTTATCTCATTAATTAGCCATAAATATCTTTATATTTTTTTTATTAAGGATTCATCCTCGCCCGTCACGGAGGCCACTTTGTGCGATACTGACCTGGCTGCGACGGATGATTATATTCAGGAGCCCGAAGAGACCATGGTAAGACAATTTAAATTTTTGTGACTTAACACGTACATTACAAATATATATTTTCATACACTGAAAGCTATTGATTATTATGTAGGTTACTGCTGGACAGAAAGCCTCTTCTACTGAGCCTGCCAGCCCTACTAACGATCATGATACAACGCATCCTCCGCTAAAGAGGCGACGTGATGAGGACGATCCTGATACCGTAGTCGGGCGGGATGGGATGCGCTTCAGGCCAATGACTGCATTAAAGCATACAGAATGTGGGACGCATTGATTTTTTTTGTATTTTATGTACATATGATATTCAGTATATAATAACAATAATTTTTATTTTTTACATTATATGCGCATTATGTTTTTATTTCTCTGGTTCTTCGTTATTTTAATAGTACAACACAAACACAAACATAGTAACTTAACATAATTTAAATTTAGTACAACTAATGAAAATATATGACATGGAAAACATAAAGCTAAAATACTACACTCAACATATACATGTGTTTGTTTAGTCACTACCGCATATTATTCTCTGCTCCAACCACTTAAATTTCTCTTCCATTTTATTTTTTTCTTCTTCCGACTCTTTTAGTTTCTCCTGCAATGCCGCAATTTCTCATTGCGTTTCAGAGACCTGGGATTGGTATTCAACATTCATATTCCAAACATACTGCAAACTTGATTTGTAGTATTCCTGGTTAATGGGTTCATCATACCATTCCTCAAACATACAATGATTTCTGTCATTGCGTCCAAACCTGTATAGGCACATCCAGTATCTGCGCCCAACATTACCATTGGACCAACATGCCTTCATAATCGCACGTTTGCCATAATTGCACCTTGGTTGGTCAATGCGTCCAGACATTTGTTAATGCAAGAAAAATGAAAAATTTATGGAAAATTTTGCTATATGTTTTGGTTAAGCGCAGATAATAACTAAAATGCGCTAGTTATTTATAGGCACGACAACCCACATAACGTAGTATTTCACCATGTTATGCTTCACTTGTTAAAGATTTTTTCGGGTACAAAACAACTTTTTCAGAAGATAGCTTTTGCAGGCGAGCAACTTTTTAGATCAACAAGACAACACACATAACGTAGTATATAACCGCGCTATGCTTCGCGTATTAAAGATTCTTTCGAGTACAATACAACCTTTCCAAAAGATAGCCTTTGCAGGTGACCAGCTTTCAGGTCGACAAGAAAACACACATAACGTAGTATTTCACCGCGCTATGCTTCGTGTGTTAAAGATTCTTTCGAGTACAATATAACTTTTTCAGAAGATAGCTTTTGCAGGCAAGCAACTTTTCAGGTCGACATAACAAATATTTTTTTTTAAAATGGGTTTATGTTAGATTGTTGTACTGAAGTATTAATGTTCAATATCAATAAGATTTAACAGCAATGGAAACATAATTTTATTTCATACATTTTGCAAGATAAACAAGTACATACACTTATTACAACCACATTACAGAAACAAAACACTGCGTGTATCCTTGATAGTTGGGCAGATTAGATGAACTTCCACCAGGAGCTGGATTTCCGCCGCCGCCCAAACCAGCTGAAGAACATTTACGACGGTCGTGTCTTGTTTGCGAGCATATGCTACATTTACGCGCATAAACGGTGTCACCAACATCCATTTGGTTTTGTATACGCGTTCTTTTTTGCACCTGTCATTGACGTACATAGTCCTTTTTATACATCATTTTAAATGGTTCCGACGGCCAATAATCCTCAGCATCCACTGGATGCAACTGTCCACTATAGGTGTTTAATTATGCAACAACACTATATTTTTATCAACGTAGTTGGTTGGTCCTAAACCTGTATATTGAAAGCACTTGATGGAATGTAAGCATGGAATGTGGTAGATGGACCATTTCCCACAAGAGCATAACCTTATGGATTCATTTATGGTGTGTATATTACTCCCCCGGTTTTGATGGATAGCAGTGTGAACTTCAAAAATATTTTGCTCGTGGCAATATTGTAAATATGAATGCCAATATGCTCGTCGCCTGTATTTCTCAAATCTTTTCATTGGTAGTGGCATAAATTCAACACCTCTTTCCATCAGTGACGATGAAGCTCTAGCCCTTTCAACAAACCTCTCCGCCATCTACTTGAATGACATCCACACCATGGCAGTGACAGGCAATCCTCGTGCAGACTTCAATAACCCGTTGAAAGACTCTGACACATTTGTAGTCCAAATTCCCCATCTTCTGCCACCATCCGCATGCAAAGTCCACTTGTTAGGCTGATGTCGCATCAACCAACGATAGGCTCTCTCGTCTTCTTGCCTGATAGATTCCATGTGCCTCCTGAATTTACACACTTGGTGTCCTGTTGCAGCTATCCACACTAAATCATGCAAATCCTTGTTGGGATGTGCCTTATGGAAATTGGCCTTCAGGTGCCTCACATAGTAACAGTGGTAGGCATATGGTTCTTGCCATGCATGCAAATTCTCTACAGAACTTATAATACCACCATGCCGATCAGATATTAGACAAATACCTGAATGTTGTTTGACAACTTGCTCTTTCAAGTGATTCAAAAATAGTATCCACGTGACACGTCTCTTGGCTTTCATTGGCACAAATAGCAAAAGCTAAGGGAAATATACTTCCATTAGTATCTACTGCAATAAAGATCAACAACTTAATATCATACTTTCCATAGACATGAGTGTCGTCTATGGATATTATTGGCCGGTAATGCAGAAAACCATCAAATGCTGGTTTAAATGCCCAGAACACATATTTGAATATATGTTCTGGTATTCCCGGACTCCGCTCAAGCTTCCATTCAACAATAGTCCCGGGGTTAAAGTGTTGCAATGAAGCCATGTACCTGGGTAGATGCAAAAGACTTATGCCAGTTACCATAAATAATTTCAAACGCACGTTTGCGCCCGAGAAATGCCTTTCTTTTGGTAATGGTGCACCCATATTCCTGGTGGATGGATGTTATACACTCTTTGATCTTGTACCTTATGGGCGCTTCAATGTGTGGAATCAAGACAAGAGAAATCAAGTCAACATTCAAGTTAAAATAATTCCCGATGAATGTGTCCATTTCACAATTGTGGGTGCCAATATATTTACCCACAACCCACATATTTGTTTTCTTCTTCCTCGCACGCAGCATCAAATTACAACCCGTAGACCATCTACGACAAGTAACCTTATGTATTGTTGGAGATGACTCGTGTATCGTGATCTCACGACACTCTTTTACATTAGCATCGCCCTGGCTAGGGGCACTTTATCGAAAAAAAATATGCCCTTTGACAGCACCGTTGCTCTAGATTCATCCCACATTGCTGTCTGAATTTTGTCAATATCCCTTGTGAGGGCATCCACGTCCGGCATACTTGGAAAATGATCAAGGTAGGGAATCTCCCTCGAATGAAACGACACGTGAGACTCGTACACTCTTGGTCTAACAGGGGTGGAGCATTCTCCCTCGTCAAATCAGGTCCAACATTCTCCTCCTCATCATCATCACCCTCATCAAGGAAGGGTGTGTAATCTCCGGACTCATCGTCATTGTTGTCATAATCACTATTCTCTTCCTGACTCTGTATATCTGCCTGATCCCAATTAAAGATGTCGTCTTCGGGCAATTGAGTCAGGACATGACATTCAAGTTGCTTGTTTTCACTGCCCAACCAACAAAAGAATGAGTTATTCAAATTGATAAATACTTTACAAATAGCTATATCACTTCACTTACAAATTATAATGTGTGGACATCTCATGATGGACATTATCCTGTTGGTGATGACTCCCGGATGGACCACCATAATCCAACATACCAGAACTACGCATATTCCAACTAGGCGTTGGTTCGTAACTTGTAAAATTCATATATGGTCGGTACCTCCTGTGGAATATACGAGTGTTAATACAAATTCAATACAGCAAAAATAAACACCGTACCACAAAAGAAAATTAAAGTTTACCACTCGTCTTGTGGATTATGTAAAGTTGGAGAGAAATTATTTTCTCGCTCCTCATTCGCCCGTGGAGATAAGTTTAAATCATACCAAACTCTTTCAGCCGGAACCTGTTCGGCTAAAACTGCTCCAAAATAACCACCCGATGACTGAGGGATATCCCTGCTTTCCGCAACCTTATTATTGCGACCGTCTTCAACCTTGACGTACATTTCCAACATTGTTATCACAAGAAATTCCCGGTATTCATCCGGAGTCCTCAAAAAATCTCTCAGAGTTTCATCGTCCTCGATGTTAAACTTAGCATAACAAGCAACCCCTTACAGAGTGACAGAATACAGATATTTTCCGGCTACTTTAAGGTTCACCAAACGTTTGCTCACACTCATTTTTTTTACATAACAACGATACCAATGTATCGTACTCCATTGTAAGTGGCAACTTAATATGACACTGTGGAGATAAACTATAGGTTACAGAGTTATTCTCCACCACAACCTCATCCCCCAATATAATTATACCCTTACTTTTCGCTATTCAGACATTATGACAAGATGCAAAACAACTTAACAAAGAAATATTTCAGAAGACTTAAGAATATTTATGAATGGATTCTTAGAAAATTCTTAACCTCCTTAAACAGGGCAATAATAAGTCTGGGGGTATAATTTTTTTGAGGTATAACGTGGGCGCTATACCCAGTTAAATTATTGTTATGTCAGTTAAGCCAGAAGAGTTATTGATGGGCCTAGAAAATATGTATAGTGCGGTAATAAAAGGCGTTATACCTCACGTCTTTTCAAATTCACGTATAGCGCCTTAATAAATGGCGCTATACTTGCCCATTAAGGTATAGCGTCCTTTAAAGGGACGTTATATTTATTTTGGTTACCATCTTTCTTTTCCACGCATTTCGAACGTTTAAGACTAAAAGAACTCCATTTTGGTTCCGAACTTGCTTGGTTTGCCTACCAAAATTATACGTGTAATTTTTATGTGACTCCAGCTGTGTTTTGAAAACACCAACATATTAGGTTTTTCATTCATACATTGCTTCTCTGATTACACATTTTTTTCAGGTTTGTCTTCTCGCTCTAAAGTCTAGTTGCAGGTACAAATCTTTTTTCTCCTTTTTTCGTTGTTTTTTCTTCCCTCTGATTTTTTTTTCAGTTTAGACATTTAGGACGCCTTTGGCCATAGATTTTACCAAAATAAATTTGGGTTTTATTTGGCAAACACATGTTTGGTCATAGATTTTATTTACATTTTGGCAAAATCCCAAATTTCAAATCCCAAAACCAGCTCAATAGCTAGTTTGGGCCAAAATATGAAAATTAGATTTTTTAAAAATTGCCCCAAACTTTTATGTTTTATAAAAGAGCTCACCGTTTATTAATTTGTAACAATGTTGCTTCGTCTTCTCGGTCATCTGATAGTGTATCATGTAGTTCATTATAAAAATGATAATTTTGTATCAAGTTTATTTATGTTCAAGACTATAATTTGTGATTATATAATGAATGTTATTGATAATGATATTATTGTGTATTTATGATAGTTTTTAGAACTTGTGCGTATAAGTCATGTTTCATGTTTTTACAAAATAAATTTGGAAAATATATTTTGAAAATTGATGTCCAAACATATTTTCACCTTCAAATCAAACTTTAACAAAATCAGATTTTTCAAGATAAATTTGAGAATCTATGGCCAAACGCTAGGTTAATGACTGTCTCTTTTTTCATCATATTTTTTCCCATTTGTATTATTTTGGCTAATTCTAGAGTTTAGTAGTTGTTGCAGATTCTCTTTTCTTGTTTCTTCTATGATATTTCCAAGATCCCTTTTTCTTTCTTTTCTTTATGATTTTTAATTTTGCAACCCACTGGTTAGTGTGTGTGTTAAATCGGGTGGTAAAACTGCATTTTTAAGCTCTAACCTTGCTGAGTTTTGGAATTTTGTGGTTTCCTAGGTGCTTCATGTATTTGTTGTGCGCTGCGACACTCAACAAGTATTTCATTTTATCACCCAGATGGTAAGGTATGTATGTCATGCTGCTGTGTTAATCTTCTTTATCTTTATTTTCTGCATCATCTCCCATTGATGTTCTGTAACTTTTTTAATTTGTTAGATGGTGTATAGCTCTTTTTTCTTAAAGTCTAATCTTTTATGGAGTCTCTTGAAAAGGGTCTGCAGATAATCTAAACTGGAGAAGGAGCTAACAGATAAAATATCTTCTACTACTAATTAAAGTAGAGCGTAATTACCCAATTTTTACAACAGTAATATTTAAATATTAGAAGTTTTGCAGTAATGATACTTTCATTACTTTCTAAATTACTATGTTATTTATTTCTAAAAGATTTGGATTTGAGTTGATTTATCTTTCATTCCAAAGTAGAATTGGTTAGCCAAAAATTTGCGGTGTTTGTGTAAGATAAAGTATAATACATGATGATTACTAATTGATATTTTATTTGCAGGTAAACTGTCAGTTTTAGAACTATCCGCTATGTTGGCCTACTTTATTATTTGAGTACCTATATCTAAGATAAAATTATTTTTTCCTTTGTTTAAGCACATGAACTGATACTGGAAATTTTTTTTTTACACGCATTGACTCTTGGTATGAATTTTTCACAATGTGTCTAAAGCAATAGTAAAGATAAAGAAATTATTGCAAGTATTTTACTTATAACTTTATCTTTAGAGCAATGTATTCCAAGCCTTAGGCCAATTTTATGTCTCTATTTGGTATGTTGAATGAAGAATCATGTTTCTTTTTTTTGTGTTCAACAATAATTTGCTTAATTTTGTCTTACTTTGCATGTGGTATTTCCAATGATGACTTCCTCACTCTAGAGGAGATATATTATCTCTATGAAAGGTAAACAAATGCAGTTCAATATTTAGTCAGCTAAAATATAAATTTACGAACTCCAGTTGTTGACGAAACTAATTAGATACTTTTAATTTTTCTGCTACAACTGCCTCGATTGACATTTCCGTTCTATGGGCGAAGTGCTGGGCAATTAGGTATGATGTTTCTACTGTATCGTAAAAGAACTTTATTAGTGTTAACTATGCTTAAGGTAATGTGAAATTTCATGTGAACAGAAATCTAAGTTCACACATGTTTGTGGTTCTTCTTTACTTCACACTGTTAGTTTTTTTTGGAGAGAAACAACAAGGTAGTAGAACATTAGTTTGATCTTTCCTTGATTTTTTCCCATACTTTGCTGCAAAAAATTAAAATATAAATAGTATGGATCAGATGCTAGATTCCATTTATCAATAGTTATAACCAAAGTGTGACTTTGTTTATTTGCACCACTGAAGATTTTGGTTGAAGGATACTGTTGAATTCTACTGGTGTATGTTGGAATGGAGGGTAGAACTAATCACACATTCTATGATGATACACTTCATATCGTAATGAACATCGATGAGATAACAGGAGTAAGAATTAATATCATGTTATATAATAATGTAGTTCATGTAACAGAATATACAAAACAGATAAAACCATAGTAAATACTATCGGATAGGTTTCTTTAACTTGGTACTACAAAATTAAATTCTCTATATAACTAAATCTGGAAAGGATAGGATGAGATGGCTGGATCCTTTATGCTTTTTTCCTGTATAAGACTACATCTGCAATTAACAAATGGAGCTATTTGACCAATGAGGGAGATTCGTAGTACTATCAATACAGAAAAAGGGGAAAAAGAAGAAAGCAATGGCACTTGTGCAATATTAGACTGGTCAAATCCACCGGTAATATATCTTTTTGGCTTCTTTTTATTATTCACTTCATGGCTGCATTACACATAGTTTTACCTAAATATTCGTTGTATTGCAGCAAGCCATAAAATTGATTGTTGTCCGCTTGCTGAAACATATATTTTGTATTAGCATGTGTGATCTTTTTGTATCCAATATTCCTTGCTTGTATTGTAAGATCATGTTACCTTAATTGTTGATATTCTATTGATGCTTGTAGGATACTCCTGTACAGACTTGCATTTCACAGTTAGAAGATTACGCTGTGCAAGTGGCAATAGAAGCCGAGGACTGTGGCCATCAACAATTACAATCCCTTTAGAGTTGGAACCATACACCATCCATGAGTGAATATTTTGTTCCAAAATGAATGTAAAGAGTATCCATCAATTAGTTTGTGACGTTTATGTTTGATTTGATAATAACTTGCATGTATTAACTTTTATTACAATGCTTAAACAAAGCTTATATAATACTAATAATTTTATTTTTTATAATATTGGGCCCGTGCTGGAACGAGCTAGCCACACCTAGTACAATTATATCCACATCTTTTTCATTTTGTCCACCTCCTATCTTCCTCTATGGTTGTCACTACTCACCACCATAGTTGTTCGTGAGTAAACTTTTCAACGATACCAAAATTAAAAATTAATTTAGAATCATGCAAAATATTAATTACTACTATTTAATAAAGAAACTTTTTGCACTAGACTCTCACCTCCTTTGTTTGGGTGAAAATTAAGGGCAGGATTTTCTTAATTGGACACACAAAATGTATTTTTACTGGACTCATTTTATCTGATACGAAACGTGAAAATATCAATTTTCAGATATTCAATTTGAGAAAAACCAAAAGATGTTAGTACTTAATGTGTTAGGTAGCAAAATAAGACGAGACCACTAAACACAATAATTCTCTCCGGATCGCAGCTAACAACTTTGATAGTTTTATTGTTATGTTCTCTACAAAAGAAAAACTACTCACGAAATCTCTCTTACTTCCTTCCGTTCGCTATGATCTATGCGCGAGTCGTAATAGTTCGCGCTTGTTCTTCTTTCAACCTATCAAGTCCAATTAAAGTTCTAAGTTTCATGTTCATTCAAAAGATCAACACATAAATGGACCAAAAGAAGTATCTTACTTAAAGCAAGCATGTTACCACAAAATGATGAACTAGTAAATCCCTGTTTCTTAGTTTTATGACTTATAGACTTCAAAAATCAGCTTATTTTGAAAAGTACTTTTGGTGAGAAATAATTTGTGTTTGGCTAATTAATTAGAAAAATACTTTTGAGTAGTAATTAGTGTTTGGCCAAGCTTTTGAAAATGACTTCTAAGTGTATTTTCCTCAAAAGTCAAAGTGCTTTTGGAAAGAAGCTACTATTTTATGCTTCTCAAAAACTGCTTCTATTTCTCCTCAAAAACACTTTTTTCCTTCTAAAAGCTTGGCCAAACACCTCAATTTCTGGCCAACAGTGCTTTTGGCCAAAAAACACTTTTGGCAGAGAAAAAGAAGCTTGGCCAAACAGGCTATTAGTAACCTCTATGCTTATAACTTCAAGACTGGCTAATCTGGCGTTTGTTTGAGTTTTTGGATAAATAGCTTTTGCAAATTCAATTTTTGAATTTTGTCCCAAAAGAAGAAGTGTTTATACACTTTCGTCCCACTGTATGGGCCAAAAAATATCTTTGATATAGGCAAACCACGTCATCACCATGGTAGCCTTCGTCGACTGCCACGTGCTATCAGTAAGGTCTCCACAAAGATCTGCCCCACATCGAAGTAGCCTCGAAGCGATGAAGGGCACGGTCTAAGATCCAGCAAAGATTAAGGTCGTGAAGTCATTGTAGTTCAAGTTCGAGGTCGAGTATGTTAGACAGAGTTATAATAGCTAGTTTTAAGATATGACACAAAATATTCTCTGCTTATGTACTATTAGGGTTCCTAGGAACATGTTCCCTATAAATAGAAAGAGACACAATGATAGGGGACATGAGATATTCATTTGTAAAGAAATACATTGACTTTATAAAGAGAATCTGGTCCTATTGCAAGCATACAAAAATAACCTTTTAACTAAGATTCTTGCCTAACATTTTCACTGAATCCAAGAACAACCTGAATGTTCAAAGGCTTATCAATCATTCATCATTGTCAGAGAGAATATCCACTGATCTCATCCCTTTTCGGGTGACTCACACATTTTATTTACTTTAATGCCACTTATTACTATTTATTACTATTTAATGCCATATTTTATTTTTTGGATCATTGAATACTGATTATTATTGCTCATATTCCATCCGGACAAATATACAAATTGTTTGCCATAACACCGATAACTTTATATTTAAGATATTATTATTAGCTAAGATAACTCTTCTTTATTTAAATTTAATTTGTCGAACCAAGATCAATATTTTTGGTCAAACAGTTTGGCATCGTCTGGGGGGATATCTTAGTTAAATTTTCAGTCTCCTTTAGATCTATAGCTAACGTGAGTCACTAACCCCCAAAATCTTTTTCTTTCTTTCCACATGCAAAAACCTACATGGCAAGTACCCAAGGAGAGAGGACTAAAGTAACATATAATTTCCCTAGCAACCTCATGAACGCTATCAACGAGAGCTGTGAAACATTAGGCGAGGACGTGACGCCCACTTCCTCCCCCAAGCACGAGAGGTCGCCTTCCCACCATTGTAGCATAACAAAACCAGATAGAAAAGGGGCCTCCACGTCCACATAACAAGGGACGCCACCGGCCATTAAAAAGCTCCTCGAAGCATTGCTGACCGATACGCTAGTGAGCGTGCTCAACAATCTCACTACATCCACGACCACAGAGACTACGAGAACCTACACAGTGCAACGCGCAGACGAACAGGGCGACCAAAGATCTCAGGATATACGACAAAACGACTGATCCCAAAGATCATGTGACCCATTATGTCACCGCTGTGAAAGGCAACGACCTCACCAAGGAACAATTGTCTTCTATTTTGTTGAAGAAATTTGGCAAAACTCTTATGGGAGAGGCATTAACATGGTACTCACAGCTCGCAGCCCGCTCCATAGAAACCTTCGAGGAAATGGCCGATAAGTTCCTAACGGCGCATGCCAGAGCCAGAAAAGTCGAAACAAGAGTAAATGACATATTTGCCATCAAGCAGTTTTTAGGAGAGGGACTCAGGGACTTCCTCGCCTGATTCAAACAGGTATGTATGGCCCTACCGAACATTTCTGAAGGGATGGTGGTCGTGGCTTTTCAGAACGGGTTGAGTAGAGATGGTTTGAGGGTAACTAGAAAACTGCTGAGCCAATTGATGAAATATCCTCCAACCACTTCAGATGAGATCCACAATGCTTATTGTGCCGAAGTCTGAGCAGATGATGATAACCTCAACGGACCAACTCATCGGCTTATCTTGGTACAAGCCGAGTCTAGGAAAGAATGAAGGGACAACATCAGGAGGGATCACCCGGTCTCACGACCCAATAGGGAACGACACAAGTCCATGTCAGGGCCTCTGCCTCACCTTCTCTCCGCTATGAGGAGGGCCCATCCAGGCCAAAAATGGGGACTCGCTGGAACGGGAGAGGTATGCCCCTTTATTATTTGCTCATAATTTTTCTGTATTACCTAAAGAAATAGTTTATGACTTGGAGAAACTTGGAACGAAGGTGAAGTGGCCACCAAAGATGAGGTCCGATCCGAGCACCAGAAAATTCGATGTCCTCTGTGAGTTCCACCAGGAGCGTGGACACAAAACAAAAGATTGCATCGCCCTTAGGCAAGAAGTTGTAAACATGTTGCGACAAGGACACCTCAAAGAGCTGTTGAGCGACAAGGGGAGAAATAACTTTTCCAGAGGACGTGAACACCAAGGCTGACCAAAGCCGCCATCACCAGCTTACACTAAAAACATGATCATCGGCGGCAACAATGATGCCTCCATCAACAACGTTAAATTCACCACCACTCACAAACTCAAACAATCTATTATCCGCGAACGGTATGACATACTCGAAGAAAGTATCATCTTCAATGAGTCAGATACTGACGATTTGACTTTCCCTAATAATGATGTTCTCGTTATTACTTTGCATATTTTATATATTGAACGTATAATGGTATACGAGGGAAGTGGAGCATGCATTATCCATCCCCGATTCCTCACCTAGATGAGACTCGAGGACAAGATAGTGTCACGTTGTATCACACTAATTGATTTTAATAATGCAGTTGAACGCACATCGGGAGAAATTACACTCCCCGTATTGGACGGAGGCGTAACACTAGAGACAACATTCCACATCATGGACCAGGCCATTGCATACAATGTCATAGTAGAACGACCATGGATATATCCCATGAGAGTCATCCCCTCCATCCTATACCAAGTAATCAAATTCCCAACACTTTTGGGGATACTCAGCATACGGGGAGAACAACTCACATCTCGAGAGTGCTACCGCATCGCCTTAGACGGCACGACAACTAAATAGAAAAAAACAAGGAAAAAGAGGCATAACAATCAATAGGGTCGAGGTCGACACAAGAAGAGACCAAGGACGTCATCATGGATCCCGAAATGGTCGAAGCTGCGGACTTGACTATAGAGGACCTCGACCCCGTTCAATTAGACCCCAATGACTGCAGAAAATTGGCCTACATCAGCTGCAAACTCCGAGAACCAGGTAAATTCAGTCAATTCTTGATAACGAATGCAGATTTGCTTGCCTTCAGCCATGCATATATGTCGGGAATCCCCAAGGAGATCTCCACGCACAAATTAAATGTTGTTTTGTTCTACCTCCGGTAAGGCAAGTCAAACGTAAATTCAATCCTGCCATCATCGATGTCATCCATGAGGAGGCGGAGAAACTATTGGAAAATGGCTCCATCAGGGAGTCGAAGTACCCCAAATGGATTGCCAACGTAGTGATGGTCCAAAATAAAAATGGGAAATGGCGGATTTATGTATATTTCACGTACTTGAACGAAGCATGCCCGAAGGATTCTTTCCCGTTACCACATATCGACCAACTCATCGATGCAGTGATTGGGAATGAGTTGCTGAGTTTTTTAGACGCGTACTCAAGCTATAACCTGATTTATGGAAGAAGAGGACCAGGAGAAACCACGTTCATCACCCACCGAGGAACATATTATTATAGGATCATGCCATTTGGGCTGAAAACGCATGGGCTACATATCAAAGATTGGTCACAAAAATGTTTAAAGATCAGCTCGACAAGACCATGGAAGTATATATTAATGACATGCTGGTCAAATCCGTAAAGATTGAGGACCATATCAACGATTTGAAGGAAGCTTTAGCATACTAAGACGGTATGGAATAAAACTAAACCCGAAGAAATGCATGTTTGGCGTAGCCTCTAGCAAGTTCTTGGGATTCTTAGTGTCACAATGGTGGATCGAGGTTAACCTAAACCAAATCAAAGCCATCGAAGGGATACCGGAGCTCCTGACTACCAAGAAACAAGTCCAATGGTTGGCTGGTCGAATCGCCGCCTTATCAAGATTCATCTCGCTGTCGATGTCACAAATTTTTTGGTGTACTAAAAAAGGACAACGACCTCGAGTGAACACCCGAGTGCATACAAGCTCTGCGAGAATCGAAGGCGTATCTTTCATCACCACCTTTACGCTCAAAGCCCAAACTCGGGGAATATCTCCTAGTCTACATGGCCGTCTCCAAAATAGAAGTACGTGTAGTCCTGATTCAGAACTAAAGGTACAAAATCTTCCATTTATTACATTAGAAAAACACTCATCGATGCCGAGACGAGGTACCCGCACATCGAGAAACTGGCCCTGGCACTAGTCATAACTCTACGAAAGCTTAGACACTATTTCCAGTGCAATCCTATCTCGGTCGTTACCTCTTTTACCCTAATAGGCATTTTATATAAACCCGATCTATCGGGAAGGCTGGCCAAGTGGGCCATCGAGATAAGCGAGCACGATATCATGTATTAGTCGCGAAAAATGATAAAGTCTCAAGTGTTTGCCGACTTTGTCGCAGACTTCACTGCAAAAATAATGCCTAAAGTCGAGAAGGAAGCCGTCCAATCTTCTATCCAAACACAAGATCTCTGGGTCCTATACACCGACGACATCTAACGCCTACTGATCTGGACTAGGACTTGTACTCTGGGTCTCTACCATCAAAGTAATTCGCCAGTCCATAAGATGCCCAGATATGACTAACAACAAGGCCGAGTATGAGGTTGTAATTGCGGGATTGAGGCTAACACTCAAGTGTGGGGAAAAGTGGTTGAAACTCCGTTGTGATTCCTAACTCGTAGTCAATCAAGTCGCAAGGACTTTCCAAATCAAAGAACAAAGATCGAAAAAAATATCAAACCGAGATCTGTAAGCTGCTGCCCAAATTTGACGAGTTCCAGCTCAACTAGATCCCCCGTGTGTAGAATGCTGAATCAGACGGTCTCACCAAATTGGCTGCAACTACCAAAAGCATCACGACCGGTGATAAAAGTGTAGTCCACCTCCTCAACTCATCGCTAGACCAACTTGAGGTAAGATTAACTTGGGATTGGTGCAATCGTAATATCGCCTATTTGCAGGACGTCGCACTACCAAACGATAAAAAAGAAGCCAAGAAACTGAGAATGCAAGCAACCATATACAATCTCCTCCGCAGTGACTTGTACAAGAGGACATACGTTGGACCTCTAGCGAAATGTTTGGGCCAAAACCAAACCAAGCGCGTCTTCAGAAGTCCATGAAAGCCATTGCGGTGCTCACTTCGGTAATCGAGCACTCGTAAGTGCCTCATACGAGTAGGATACTATTGGCCCGCCATGAAAAAAGATGCCTCAAAATTTGTGAATAAATGCGAACAATGTCAGAAATACGCTCCAATAACTCACAAAGCAAGCGAACATCTCCACTCAGTCACCTCTCTGTGGCTGTTCATCAAATGAGGAATGGACATCGTGGCCCCCACCCAACAGGGAGAGGTATTATGCGATTACTTTTTGTTTTAACTGACTATTTCTCTAAATGGATGGAAGCAGGAGCGTTCACCCAAATACGCGAATAAGAGGTAATCAACTTTATATGGAGAAATACCATCTGCCAATCCGGCCTAGCCAAGAAGATCAGCTGCGACAACGGACCCTAGTTCACGGGAAATAAAACCGCCGAATTCTCCGAGAAATGTCATATTAAGAGGATACATTCAAACCCATATCACCCGACGGGTAAGGGACATGCAGAATCCTCCAATAAGTACATATTAAACATCATGAAGGAAAAGCTCGAAGACGCCAAGGGACTGTAGCTGGAGATACTCCCAAAAGTATAATGGGCATATAGAACTACACGAAGACAAGCACATGAGAGACACTCTACTCTTTGGTCTATGGGACCGAAGCAGTCATGCAAGTCGAAATTGGAGAACCCAGACTAAGGTACTCCCACGAAAGCGGTACTAGTAATGATGAGAGTAGAAAGCAGGAGCTCGATGAAATCGACGAACAAAGAGATATGGTGTACATAAGGATGGTCGCTTAGAAACAGCAAGCATAACGTTATTACAAAAAGAAAGCAAAGGTCCGACCACTAAAAGTTGGGGACTATGTACTCAAAGCCAAAACTCAAGCAAGCAAAGACCCACAGGAAGGCAAACTGGGAAAAAATGGGACGGCCCGTACAAAATTACAGCCAAAGCAATCAAGGGTTCATTCCAATTAGAGACAATGAAGGAAAGAAATTACCGACAAATTGGAACATCAACCACCTCAAATACTTCAACTTCTAAAAGGAAGGAGTGTCCCTAAAACGTATTCCCTCACTTGAGTTTTGTCCCATTAGGGTTTTCTCAAGGAGGGTTTTAATGAGGTGACAAAGGGTCGAGTCATAGTCTGCGAGGGATGGGAAATTTTTCTCTTTCATTGCCCGACATCTCAATACTCTCCAAGTCAAACAATGAAGGGACTAGATAGACTGGTACTGGGACTAGAACATCAGCCAACACCCAAAATCTTTAACTTTATCCAACCATGTAACCAAAGCAACAAGGTCAAAGTAACAAGATTCTTACGTTCATCAGAACACCTTTTGTTTTAACGTTAAGTACGACCCAGCTCGAACAACACCTTTCAGCCCCTGACCGCATTTTAATAAAGGTTAAGTTTGACCAATTTCGAACAACACCTATCGATCCTCGGCCATGATTTAATAAAAGGTTAAGTTCAACCAAGTTTGAACAACACCTATCGGCCCTCGGCCGCGATTTAATAAAAGGATAAGTTCGACCAAGTTCAAACAACACCTATCGCCCCTCGGCCATGATTTATGAAAAGATTAAGTTCGACCAATTTCAAACAACACCTATCAATCTTCGGCCGCGATTTAACAAAAGGTTAAGTTCGACCCAGCTCGAACAATATTTTTCGGCCCTCGACCGCATTTTAATAAAAGGTTAATTTCGACCAAGTTTGAACAACACATGTTGGCCCTCGGACGCGATTTAATAAAAGGTTACATTCAACCAAGTTCGAACAACACTTAATGGCCCTCAGTCTCGATTTAATAAAAGGTTAAGTTCGACCCAGCTCAAAAATACTTTTCTGCCCTCGACCGCGTTTTAATAAAAAGGTTAAGTTCGACCAAGTTCGAACAACACCTATCGGCCCTCGACCATGATTTAATAAAAGTTTACGTTCGACTAAGTTTGAACAACACCTATCGACCCTTGGCCGCAATTTAATAAAAGGTTAAGTTCAACCCAACTCGAACAACACTTTTCGGCCCTCGGCCTCATTTTAATAAAAGGTTAAGTTCGACCTAATTCGAACAAAACCTATCGACCCTCGGCTGCGATTTAATAAAAGGTTAAGTCGACCAAGTTCGAACAATACCTATCGGCCCTCGATAGCGATTTAATAAAAGGTTAAGTTCGAACCAACTAGAACAACATCTTTTGGCCCTCGACCGCATTTTAATAAAAGGTTAGGTTCGACCGAGTTAAAAAATACACCTATTGGCCCTCGGCCAGGAGTTAATAAAAGTTTAATCTCGACCGCGTTCTCTAACACCTACATGCCCTCGACCACTACTTGGCAAAAGACCAAAATAAACTAAGTTCAAACAACACCTATCAGCCAAATCTAAATAAAGAGGCTCACCCGACCAATATAAACAAAGGGCAGATATATACCATAAATATTCATCAACAAGGCTACAACCAACTAGAAGACAACGAAATTAGAAAAAGCAGAAATCATAACAAGCAAACAACAAAAAGCAAAGTACACAAGTGCAAAAACAAGTAACATGTATGGAAGAAGGAGCAGAAAATAACTTTAACATTCATATACAAATAAATAGTTCATTACAAGGGCTCTTAAAGGCGCTGGCAAAAATACACAAAAGAGGTCTAAGAGAAAGACTATTGGCCCTCGCCATCACGACCCTCTACGACCTCACCACCTCGTCCCCCGGCATCCTCGCCACCTTCGCCCTGAGGGTAAGCAGTATCATACCACGCGTCTTTCTCAAGCCGGTATACACCTTCTTCCCCTTCCTCATCTTCAGGTTGAGGTGTAGCGGGATCATATCCACAAGCGACTCGAGTTTCACGAGCCTTAACCCAAGCATCCTCAAGAGTAGCCTCAGGAATTGAGCATGTTGCATGCAAGTCCGAATACACATCTAACTGGGCATCGACATGGATCCATTTTTCATATAACTCCCGAGGTACACTGGGAAAACCTGAAGTGTTGGAAGAGTACCTTCGTGCCAATAGTTGAGCCTTCTCGGCCTTTAGAGTGGTCACTCGATCATGAAGGGTGAAGTTATCTTTCTCCAGCTCCCCGATCCTCTCCTCGGGTCGGTCTTCCTTAGCTCTCGCCATCGATTGATCATTTTCTAGCTCCGCTAGAAGAGTCTTATTTGCCAACTCGAACATCTCCGCCTTCCTCCGAGCGCCCAAATGAGAGGACTCCGCCTTATCAAGTTCCTCTTGTTTCTCGTAAACATCGCCACTAAGGGCCTCCAACCGAAACTGGTACTTTTCAAGTTGACCTCACAATTCAACCACTTGAGCTTGAAGATCACTACACTGGGCCTCAATGCCCCTGCTAACCTCGAGCTCCTCTTCCTTAATTCTCAATGTCCCATCAAGGAAGCTACATGATGCGTGGCTAGAATTCATGATTTTAAGCATTATATACCTTGCATTTTATGTGCTTTAATGATAAAAATACACGTCGTATGTGCCTAATGAAGTTTATTTAATGTGTAGGTGAGTTGGAAATGGAAGCCGAGCTAAATGAGAGCATAAACATCGGAAAATACGCGCAAGAGTCAAAAAGGAGCGATCCGGGACAAGCTTGGCGTTAGCCAGGCGTCACACTCCAAACGCCAGGGGGTGCCTGGCGTTAGCCAGGCGTTAGACCCCAAACGCCAGGGGGTGCCTGGCGTTAGAC
>ML417984.1:56042-92885 GCA_005239525.1 Nicotiana knightiana | reverse complement strand
TTCGAATAATGTCACTTTAAGTGGAAAAACTCCCGTACCCCTTTTGGGGCGTATAAAAAAAAGAGGTGTGACAGCACCTGTAACCATCGCACATGTGGCTCCCCATCCGCAGGTGCGGCCACACCTGTAAAATGACACCAGCAACAACTTTGCTGCAAATTCCTAAGTCCAAACATCCGTTAACCATCTGAAATCATCCCCGAGCGCCTCGGGGCCCCAACCAAACATACCAACACATCCCGTAACCTAATTTGAACTTAGTCGAGCCTTTGAAAACCAAAAACAACGCCAAAACACAAAAACCAAATCGAATTCAAGCCTATGAACTTTAAAACTTCTAAATTTCGCCAATGATGCCGAAACCAACCAAAACACATCCGATTGACCTAAAAATTTGCACACATATCCAAAATGGCATTACGAACCTGATCCAAAAGTCAGAATTCCATTCAGACCCTGATATCCTATTTTCCCCTGCCGACCGGAAATCACCAAAAACTAACTTACGCCAATTCAAGCCTATTTCCTCACCGCACATCAGAACTTCATTCCGAACACACTCCTCAGTCCCAAATCACCTAACGAAGCAATATGAGCCATAAAATCCACGTTTCGAGGTCGTTTAGAAATAAGTCAACTCCTAGTTGACTTTTTCAACTATTGAGTTAATCTAAGAGACTAAGTGTCTCTGTTCTCACCACGAACAATCCGAACCCGAACCAACAGACCCAACACAACATAAATAGGCTAAGCGGCATATGATAAAGAAGAAATGGAGAAAACAGGGCAACCTCACGGAACGACCGGCCGGGTTGTTGCATCCTTTCCCTTTTAAACAAACGTTCGTCCTCGAACGGGTCTAGAAACATACCTGGAGTCTTGAATAAGTGAGGATACCTGGATCGCATCTCCCGCTCGGTCACCTAGGTGGAATCCTCCACCGACTGCCCTCCCCACTGAAGCAATATCCTTAGACCTCATCTTCCTGACCTGACGATCCAAAATAGACATTCGCTCCACCTCATATGACATATAACCCTCGAGCGGAACCGTGCTGAAGTCCAAAACATGAGATGGGTCACCAACATACTTCCGGAGCATCGAAACATGGACCACCGAATGAATACTCGATAAGATGGGAGGCATGTCAAGTCTATAAGCCACCTTCCAAATCCTCTGAAGCACCTCAAAAGGACCAATGAACCGTGGACTCAACTTTCTCCTCTTCCCGAACGTCATAACACCCTTCATGGTGACACCTTCAGCAACACCTTCTCCCTAACCATGAAAGACACATCTCGGACCTTCCGGTCCGCATAACTCTTTTGCCTAGCCATGAAAGACACGACTTTCGATCACCGTCCCGTGAGTTCTTACAAGTATAGAACGAATTACCATGACAACAGAAAAAATGGATGAAAGAGATCAGTAAAATAACCTTACTTATTGGATAACTCATCCCTTATCTTGGTTCTTCAAACTCTAGGTTTTACCCCCAATTAGAACTTGAAAGAGAGAGAAAATCAATTAGGGTTTGTGGATAATTTTTGGGAGGAAGTTTGCAGGGGTTTAGGTCTGGTTATTTGAGATATAATGAGAGTTATATTTCAACAGATAAGAATTTAAGTTGGCTCTTTGGCCGAACCGAAATTGCCTCTTTTTGGGATCTCATTTAACCAAGTAGGTGACACACCTACTTGTCACCTAACAGCCTGTGCAGTCTCGCAACAATGCCTATATCTCTCTACTCCGATGTCTTATTGATAAACGGTTTAATACATTGGAAAATATAATCATATATATTCAATTTGGTGGGTAGATCACCCCGTAGTTCCAAGAAAATTGGGAGAAAATCTTAGTAACATTTGACCTAAAGTTTAAATAAAATTATGAACATAAGTTGCGACACTTTTTATCGACTTTTGTTTCATAATTCGTGTGACTTAAAGACTTATGATACAGATATTATATGATTCAAATACCTTAAGATACAACCTCTTGATAATATTAAGCACCCGTAGGTTTACCCTAAAATACGGGTTACAACATCCTTGATTCGTTTAACTTCTAATACTTGTTAATCACCCGTATACACTCTTGTACCAGTAAAGAGCAATAGAATTATCTTCTTATCATCTCAAAGATAATTTGTTCTCAGATTTACGTCAACTAACGTAAGTCATGAACAACCGTATGTGAATATGGGTTGTAATATTTACTTCGAATTAAATTTGGAAAAGATTAATTAACAAGAACTTGAGGCTTTAACCCTCACTTTATGGATTCTACCGAGGGATCAGATTGAACTACTTGTAGCCATATTCGGGTGTGCTTAATATCTTAATTATTTTAGGGATAATTTTAGTTTTCAGAAGAAGCTAATATAGAATTGTTACCCGAGGCTAATTAACATAAACTCGCTCATATTTTTAAAATCGTGAATTACATTTGATTGTTACAAGAGTGTAATTCCCTATGCACCCATGCTTGTATCCATTGATCATTTTATTTGCTTTCTAGGTTAGTTTAAATTTTCGCAATTAGATATAAATATTTTCTCAAAAAATTCTAAGTATTTTGCTTAGCATAATAAGTGATAATTCTCTTACACGCCTAATCGCCTACATATTATTCTCTGTGGGATTCGACCCAGACTCATAGTTGGGTAATTTTATTGCATGCGACCATGTCCATTTACTTTCTAGTAGTGGATTTGGACGTCATCATTGCTCCACAAATTCTTTTTATAGTTTTTGGAATTTCATCTTGTTGCTCGACTAATTATCTCATATTGTCCATAATATTAGGAGCATGTTCCATATCCTCCACTTCATTGTTCCTATCAAAACCACAAACATTATTAGAACGATAATAGTAAATGCTCAGTGAAGGATAAAAGGAATTAGGACAACCATTCCAATGGTCATCTTGGCAACCACATACATTAAATATTCCACCCATAGGATTGAGATGGTGGCCCCAACTCTCTCCCTGGAACATTCTAACAATTTTACCACAAGTAGGGTCCTCCACAATAGGAACAAGGATTATTAAATAAGAATAATTACCATTCGAGAAATTTTATCCCAAGATAAAATATCGATAAATACAATAAAATATTAAAATAAACTAAAATTTAAGAAGTTTAATAAACAAAAGGTAAAAATCCAATCTATAAGAATAGTTAACCTCTAAGTCCCCAGTGACGATGCAAAAAACTTGATGCTCTAAAATACACACACAAGTATACGCAGTCGTCACGTAATAAAGTAATAAGTAGAGTATTGTTCTCACGAGGACTTGTGAATAAATATCAACTCAATTTAAAAAAATAATTAATCTATACAAGAGATTTTCTAGAACATGTTTATTTACTAAAACTATTATGAGTAGTAAAGTAAGAAATTAAAGAAAACAAGTCGGCAAACTTAGAGACAAATTAAATGAGAGAAAATATATTGAAGGGATATTGTCTAGAAAACAACCCCATTGAGTCTTCTACTTAAATTATATAATTATTTTATCTGATTTATTAATTGACACGGTTAATATTACTTGTAGCATTCGACTGAAGTACTACTTGCCGATTCAAACTAATATAACGCCTATATTTGTATAAAATTAGAATTAACAAGAACACATTAATAATTTCTGTATAGTAACCAAGCAAGGCGATTAGGCATAATCCTACCCTAAACACAAATTTGTTTCCTAATGTCCAGGTTCAGAATCTTGCTCTACTCAATCCTATATGTAATCTAGAATTCTTACTTTTGACTTCAATCCTTGATTCATAGCTAGTATTCAATCGGTGATCAAACAATCAAATTATTAACTGCATGATAGAATAAATAAACTTATAAGATAAATTAGAAAGAACAATTCATGCTTCAAACTACAATGTTCATGTAAAACCCACTACCCTAGAACTAATAAACCATAAAACTAAAGAAAGGAGAAGAGAAGAAAGACTCGTTGAGGGCCTCCTCCAAGAATGATCTGCGTTCTTTGCCTCCAATATGTCAGCCCTCTCCCACCTCTCACCTCCAAAACAAATTTAGATTTTGAACTTCTTTTATACAAGTTAGGGGCATCTAGGCCCTAAAGAGATCTTCTCCAAGTCAAAAAGGACAATTCTTGAGATTGGGCGTCCTGGGAAGCGCGTCGCGCTAGCCTAGACGATAGAATTCGACATTTATCCATTTTCTTCTTTCTTAACTAAAACTCATGCACATTAATCCACTTCACTCGTGGTTGATTCTAACACATATAAACACTAAAAATTAGCTCAACTCATTGAAATTACACATTAGAACCAACAAGAGTATAGAAAAATGTGAGGTGATTCCCATAGAAAAATATAAACTGTTGGTCGAACATCAGTTACACTAGCTCAAACACAAATCAAGAGCTTCTTGTTGCAGCTACAATGTGGAAATCATTCATCTTGATTCGATATATTTTCTCAAGCAAAATTAGATTATCTTTAAAATAGGGGTAGACATCAAAATTGTAATGGGTCAAGATCATACAAAATTTGGGCTAAGTACTAAATTCAAGACACTACATGCCGAGTCCATTCTTGCTCTTAAAACTCTATGGTTCCATTAGGGTTGCTTAGAGGCTACTATACCCAAAACCCTAGATGACCCCTATAAAAGGAGTCACATATTCCCTTTGGTAGCATCTCGAAAATCCCATTAACTTATGGGATATTCACAAAGGGATCAAGATGTGCCGGATACTTCTTGACAATCAAATACTTCATGAAGCCCACAATTTCCTTCAATGGAGACATACTTTTATGGATATCAACATATCTAAAGGAGGTCTGCATCACCCTATTCGAGTAACATGCTGCTCCATCCCTCGAACTACAAAACTAATCAGGAGAGAAGAACCAAGGGAGAAACAAAATTATACTCACAATTGATTAGAAAAAATATTTTCTCTTATTTTATGATTGCAGTTTTTTTTTTGTGTGGCAAAATTTTGTTATAAGCAAATTGGATGGGCCAGTGGGACCAGATCTACCCTTCATCTCTTCCTCCTGCAAATCAAAGACTACAAGTTTCCAAATTCTTTGTTGTAATGGTCGGGTATGTCAATAATTGCAATTTTATACAATTCCCCAAGGATTGGTAGTACAAGTCATGAGCCAGTAAGAGTTACGTTTTACAAAAACTGAACTGAAATAATGTCACGAGCCAAATTTTTCTCCGTTGGGTATCGTGATGGAACCTAGTCTTAAGGACTAGGTAAGCCTAATATTCAGGGATAACAACAATAATACATAGAAGGTAATACTTTTCTGAAATGAATAATTCTTTACACATTTTATAGTCCCAAAACCCGGAAGTACAAGTCATAAGCTCTTAACAATTTACACTAAAACTCCAAAAAATACCACTGTTCAAAAATAAGTGCAACAGTACAAGCAAAATATAAGATGGTAACTCCGAAACCGCGAACGCTGAAGCGGTTTTACCTTGAGTATCCACAACAGCAACCGCGCTACTATCAATCACTCCGCCGGCTATGCGAAAAACTAGAATTTGCATAAAAATACGCAGAAGAGTAGTATGAGCACACCACAGCGGTGCCCAGTAAGTATCAAGACAAACCTCGATGAAGTAGTGACGAGGACTAGTCAAGACACCCACTGGTCTAATAAAAATTGAACAAGTATCAATATAGAAATCAAGGAAATAATGATATACATAAAGGCTACACAATATAGCTAACAAGACATTGAATTCGATAAAGAAGGAAAACAATAAGTATCAGCGGAAACCATGAAGTAACACAAAGACTGAATAAATATTAGTCAAATACAACATGTAAATATACAACACGAGCATGTAATGACTCAACAACTTCAACCATTTCTACATCAAATTCATAGTCATCTCCATGAGGTTCCGAACCTCAGACAAATCATCATTTACGGGTCCCAATATCCGAACCCTAACACTTGGCAACTCGTGCTCTAATTCGAGTACTAACTGCACGGACGACTCACGTGCCCATTGGGTCATTCCCACCCATACGGTAATCACAACAAGAGTATCTATATTTGACAACAACAAGGAGTCCTAAATCCATTAATAGTACTTAACTACGTGTATTTTTGTGCAGGTGTCCTAACATTATTTCAACAACCTATAGACATAAGGAAAACATAAGGGGCAACATGTATAGTTTCATCTCACAAATTTCCACACGAATGAACTCACACGGTAAGTGTTCCAGTACATAATATCAACACCAAGGAATGTACCCAGGCCAACACAATTATCACAAACAATCCCTGCCATAGCCCACCTTGTCACGCCACGTGTGCAATATTAAAGTATATGCCCGCCTTGTTTCGCCACACGTGCATAAACATGTTCCCACCTTGTCACGCCACATGTGAAACACTCAATCTCATATCCCGCCTTATCACGCCGCATGTGCAATATTAGTAGCAAACAGGGCACGACAAAAAACTCGTGCAAATACCCATATCAACAACCGCACGGCAGAAACCTCGTGCATCACCACGACCAGTACAACAACAACAACAACACGGGCAACGGTTAAGAATGCAATTAATACATCAACTCAATAACCTTCGATCACAAGATAGGCAAAACTAGTTCACGAGAAATAAACATGATAAGGAGAGCAAGGCATATTAAGAAATCAGTCCACTAGGAAGGAAAAATAGCATGTAACTGCCGCACCTAATTACACGGGTGAACAACAAGAAATTAACACAAATCCAATAACTCCATATAAGGAAAGTCACGAAGGTATAAAATATCTAAACTTCCTTTAAGGTTGAGCAGTTACGAGAATATTCAACAATTTCCACTTAAGGACAAGCAGCAGAGAATAACCATAACTTCATTTAAGACCCAAGCAATTATAGGTTGAGATGAAGACAATTGCAAATTTGAGATACCCAGTTAAAAAGATATAGCATGACAGTAAAGGAAATAAAACCTTTAGATAAGTCAATTAGGAGTCAAGCAGGCAATATGAGTAAATCCAAAATTAAGAACTTCCACATTTAAGTAAATAAAGATGACACTAGAAATTAGGAAACTCAATCATGCTAAGGACACTTCATACTCGGCGAATATAAGGATCTAAGATTCCTAAAGGGTCAACTTTCCACAAATAAGTCCGAGCATGCGCTCGTCACCTCGCGTACACGGACTATAATAAACATGGAAGACTCAAATCCTAAGGGGTAATTCCCCCACACAAGGTTAGGCAAGATACTTACCTCAACCGCTCAAAACAAACTTGAAATCACGTTCTCGCCACGGGTATCAGACTCCCAATGGTCCAAATCTACTCAAATCAATAGCATTGTGTAAATAATACTACAAGCAACTAGTTTAACAAATAAATTCGAAGTTAAGACGCAAAATTAGGAAAATTGCCCAAAACGTTCCCCGGGCCCATGTCTCGGATTCGGGTAAAATTTATATTTTCCGGACACCCATTAACTCACAAGTCTAAACATATGAAAATCTCTCAAATTAAAGGTCAAAAACCCCATTAAAACTCAATAATTCGATCTATGAAGTTAATCCTATTTTCTACCCGAAATTTTTGAAATTAAAGGTTGGATTTATGATTGGAAACATGAAAATTGGTATATAATGGATAGAAATCACTACCCAAATTACCCAGGAGCAAAAGCCTCAAAAAATAGCCTTTCCCAAGCTCCCCAAATCAAAATTGGTGAAAATAACATAAACCCTCGGTTATGCCCCTTTTTGGCCAACAATTCCGCATCTGTGCCCCTGGGACCGCATCTATGGTCCCACACCTGCGGAATTATCATCACAGGTGCAAAACCCCACTAAAAAGTCTAGGGTCGCACCTGCGGTCAAATTGCCGCACCTGCGGAAAACTAACCGCACCTGCGAGGATTGGGGGTTTTGGCTAATTCCGCACCTGCGAAGTCCTCGCCCCACCTGTGTGTCCACACCTGCAGAAGGTCCATCACAGGTGCGAGACACCAGAACCAACAATGGTTCAACTATCTCCCAAGTTCTAAAAACACTCGATGAGCATCCTAAACGTACCCGAGGCCCCGTCCAACCACACACACAAGTCATATAACCTAACACAAACTAGCTCGAATTTTCAAACCAAATAAAACAACACTAACAAGATGAATTAAACTAAAAAATCCATGAAAATTCTTCAAACTTTTATAAACATTAAGTTTTGCATTTAAGGTCCGAATCACGTCAAACTAAGTTCATTTCTTACCAAATTTAATAGATAACACATATAAATCATACCGAACCTGTACCGGGCTTCGAAATCATAATACGGGCCCGATATCACATGTTTCGCCTCAAATTTCATTTTCAAAAACCTTTATATTTTTCAGAAAATAATTTCCTTTCTAACTTAATTTCTCGGACCTGGGACCTCGTAATTCGATTCCAGGCATGCGTCCTAGTCCCATATTTTCCTACGGACCCTCCAGGACCGTCAAATCACGGGTCCGGTCCGTTTACCAATTTTTCACATAAAGCCTTCCCGGCTACACGCCCGGGCTGCGCAAACAAATCTAAGTGAGATAGAAGGAGGTTTTCACGATCTCGGAACACAGAATTAGCTATTAAATATACGGGATGACCTTTTGGGTCATCAAAAATAATTATAATATATGTTTGGAGTGTACATGAATAGAAATGGTATCTAAAGCTACCAAGGCCATAATTGGAACACATGTACAACTTAAATAGTAGCTCCCTCCATACACAACAACAACAACTCCAAGTTTTTTACGCAAGGTGAAGATGTGTAATATGAGAAAAACCGACCTCATGTGCTCAATAAGTATCCTAACTAACCCCGGTGAGGTAAAAGAAGTAAGAACTATAGATGATACTTATTAACACCTATGCAGTTCATAATTTCAACAAGTATAGAACATATATATGATTAAAACAGGAAATCTCAGGTAAAACTACTTTGATGGTCACAATCCTTTGTTTTACAGTGTTCTCCTCTGTCAACAATCTATCATATAAGGAAGATATGCAAGTATATCAATAAAACAGTCAAAACGTTGAAAGTAAAGATGAAATGCAATAACCAAATATCAGTCCGTTGCGGTGCGCAACCCGATCCAATAATAGTAACCAGCTCTCCTAGAGCTCGGATCAACCTAAATCCCATCGGTTTCTCACAATTAACGTGTACACCATCAAGAGAGAAATATGAGATTGTGACCCTAGGGGGATGGATCCTTATCCACACGCAAGCACGACCAATTCAACATGCTACCATCACGGCGTTGTTACGGGCTCAATATCATAATCCATCTAGTGTGGTCAGAAGCACATTAACATAATACGCCTGAAGTGGTCATATGCATAACAACATCATCTACCCGACGTAGTCACATGCATAACAACGTATTCCGTGCAGCATGGTCACAAAAATTAAGTCCAATCATATCACACATGAGAAAATAAACAAAAATACATGTATGTGATAAATGAATAACAAATCACATGCTCCTCGACTGGAATAAATGACATGCTAAAGTGTAGGCATGTGCAAGGTGTGCTATCATATCTCAAATTGACAATTTTGTCACAGAATAGCATTTATCAAGTTCATTAACGGAAACCTCTATGTAGCCTCAAACATGGCTCAAATAGTTCACACAATGCTACAAATATGAGAAATATCATAGCTTAAACCTTAACAGTCAATTCTAGGCTTATCATAGCCTAAGCACAACTCGAGCATGGATAATTACCCCCGGGTGTCACATGGCTTAAAACCCACATATGTTGCACCCATAGCACGCAACTACCACAACTAATTCAGGAAACTAGTGCCTCAACTAAATTTAGATAAGACACTTACCTAAAACAAGCCAAAACAATATGGAATAAGCCAAAAATACTTTAGAAATGCCATCCCTCGCGTATCAACCTCCGAGCGGCTCGAACTATCCAAAAGAAACTCAATTACATCAAATAATGCATAAGGGAATAATCCAAAATGATAAAGGTTGAATCTTTACTCGTTTACTCAAAGTCAAACAAAAAGTCAAACCCGGGCTCGCACCTCGAAACCGGACAAAACTCACAAAATCCAATAAACCCATTCCATTGCGAGTCCAACCACAATAGTTTCACTCAAATTCGAATCCAGATCAATGTTCAAATCTTGAAAATTCACTTTAGGAAGTTTTAGGCAAAAATCTCGAATTTCTCTATTGAAATCATTAATCAAATTGCCAAAAGCGAAGATAGATTCACGAAATATAATTAAAATGGACTATAAAAATTTGAGCTCCCCAACACAAAATAAGTACAGATGAACAAAACCTCAACATTATATGCTTCTGCATAGTCATTCCATAAATGCAAAAAAATAGCTGCACCTACGACCTCCGCTTCTGCTGTAAAAGACTCGCACCTGCGAGAACGCCTCAACCTAGTAGTTATGTCTTCTGCGACACCAACACATGCTTATACAATTGTGATTCTATGCTAAATATGATTCATTTGTGGCTCAGTAGAAGCGTCTGCACTCCGCATCTGCGACCATCTCTTCCACCATCTATTTTCACTTCTGCAATCACAATGTCGGCATCTACGGACGCGCTTCAGTGCCCAAACTTTCGCACCTACAAACTCTGCTCCCAAGTCACACTTCCTCTTCTAGTGGATGTGATGCAAAAGGAAAATAATTCATGGAGTTGCTTCTTTGCAAGTGTTTATGTGCTAACAGAGCACCAGTGGTTGGTTATGTGCTCCGGATCAGGTAAGAGTGGTGACTCTTACAATGGTCCTAGTGGGTTCAGGAATTAAAGTGCGGTTTTAAAAGATGTTTGGGCTCGTTATGTGGCTGAGGACTGGGTTTTGCAGCAGAGTGTGAAGAATACTAGGGGAATTTTTATTTTATACTTGGGTCTGCGTGCAGTGTTAGAGAAATTGGAGAAACAACTACGGATTCACATGAGGCCTTTCACAGCAGGTGTATATGTTGGAGATACTATGGAGTGCTCGAGGAGAGTTTGAGATAGCTTATGGGTATCAGGACAACGTTGTCTCGTGATTTGGGTCACTCAGGATGAGTGATGTTTGAGGTCCGTTATGTGTTTGAATAGGACTATCGTTCAAATGGAAAGTCCGGAGAAAATTAAGGAAAAGTTGAGTCACTAAGTTATGGCTTGAATGAGCATGGTTCTGTAGTTATGGGAATTCGGTTGTGTGTTACAATTGTTCTTCTGAAATGAGTAGGGTGAAAAAGGATTCTAGCCCAAAAAGTGGTTATTCTACTGGTGGTTCAGGGGTCATGATGAAATTCGCGTAGCGGCATGATAGGTGCAGTGAGAAGTATGAAGATTGGAAGTTAATGATAAAGTTTACCGTCCATTTTGATAAGAATGTCACGATTTTGGAGGAGCGGGAGAAGGATTCAGATGTTTATATTAAACTAGTATTGTCTTAATGTCGTTTAAGGACGGAGTTTTGTGGAAGAGGCATTATGTATTGGTTTGTTGATTCTTAATTGGCATTAAGGAAATAACGTTGTTGATGGCCATTGATTTTCATATCTTTCTACCTGGTGCAGAAGGTTGTGGGAGTATATCCCATGTGACGATCGTATAAGTGTGACGTGTTAATTATTCGATTGTTAGAGATTAAAATCAGGTATAGAGATTTTTTTAGTGTCGCCAATGAGATAGGTAATTACTAAGAGGCGCTCTGTTCCTTTGATTGTAGGAGTTGTTCCGGATTTGATGACTGCTCGTATGTTTCATGAATAGGGTCATTGTGGGTCCTTGAAAGTTTATTGGCCTAGTATGGGGTGATCATAATCGCCTTGAGATCCGTTAGTAGATGCAATGTGAATTTATGCCTTACATCAGGTCGGATGTGTTTAATTAGCGTAACATTGCCTATGGAGGAGACTTTCGGTGTTGGATGTTATACTATCGTCAGCTATCCTATGTATACTCTATTATGCCATGTAGGTTGTGAGACAACTTAATTATGGAGGTCCAATGTAGCTTGTCGTTATTGACCTTAGTCATGCTTGGGTTTTTGTAGCGCGTGGCGCTGTCCGTCTCCCAAGAATTGTATTTATGCACTTTGCCTGCTTGTGGTAGATATTTGGGAATTCCATTGGTATGAGCATTTTGGATCAACGGGTACCTTCTTTTTAATTTTTATGTGTGGACGGGGTGGCTCGCCGTAGTGCATGATGTTTGTATCGGGTTGCATGCCGCAACGGTATCATGTGTTGATCGGGTTGCACACCGAAACAGTGAGATATTGAGTATGATTCCCTATACTTTTTTTTGTGTGTCTTGTTCCTCATCTATGATAAAGTTTCATAGCATCTATTGGCCATTTTGTTCGTTACGCCGGCTTGGTACTTCTTTTCCAGATTTCAATCTCCCTTATGTGTCATATTCGGGTTCTGCTTGTTGGAGCATTGATGGCGTCATATAGGGTTTTAGTTAGTGTTTGAGATGTCTTATTGGACCTAAAATCAGTGCGATCGGATTTAGTAAGGTATATTCAAGAGAAAATGTCATTATTTAGTTTAGAGTGAGGTAATGGTTTTTGTCAAGCAGAGCAACTCCATGAGTTTTTGATCTGACGAGTGGTTATGAGTTCCTGCTTAACTCTTTCCTCGTTGCAATATGATGAAAGTCCAGACTAGGCTTTATGCATTATGGGATATACAACGAGCATCTGGTTCATGAATCTGCAGTTATTGTAGTCGGAGTATCTAATCATGAACATACGAATTGTGCGGTGCATTATGTGATCTCAGCATGGGTGCAGTATCATATTTGGTACAGTACGTTGAGATTGTTACGATGTTCACATGTTGGAATCATGTCTCGTGCAGAATTCCGAATGTTGGAATTTCGTACTAAGGCTTGTTAGCTAAGACTATAGGGAGGATCTTCATTCTGGGTCGAACTAATGTTCTCACGTGGGTTGTGGTAGCACGGGTAGTTGGACAAAGTGTTAAACAGTTATTTTTGAAAACTTCGGGGACGAATGCATGTTTAAGTGGGGGAGAATGTAACAACTCAAACATTTGTTTTGAGATCTAGTGCATCTTTCGACGGTTTGAGGCCTTGAGTAGATTCACTTCATGTTCTATGACTTGTACGCGTGGTTAGAATTGAATTTAAGGAAGTTCGGAGATGATTCGATGTAAAATTCTCAATTTGGATGATTTAAGTTGGAAGAGTTGATCAAGCTATGAATTTTTAGTAAAGTACCTCAGATTTGGGATTTGAAGGTTCCAATAAGTTCGTATGATGATTTCGGACATGGGCATATGTTCGGGTTGAGTAACGGGTGGTCCGGAAGCATTTCGGCGCTTATTGTGGAAAGTTAGAAACTCATAGGTTTTAGAATGTCCTAAGTTTGGTTTGAAGTTGACTTTGGTATTATCGATGTCCGTTTGGGTTCTTAACCTTGCAATAGGTTCATATCGTGATTTGCGACTTGTACGTAATGTGTGGCGTCATTCCGAAATGTTTAAGTGTAATTCGGATTATTTCGTCAAAGTTTGAATGTTTGAAAGTTTGAAGGAGGATTTGATCGTCGATTCATGATATTTTTGTTGTTTGGTATGATTTATGGCCTCGAGTAGGTTTGTTTTATGTTTCAAGACTGGTTTGTGTTATTGGACGGGGTCTCGGGGGCCTCCGTTGTGTTTTAGATGTGGTTGGGTTGTATTGCGCTCTTATTTGATATTTCAACGTCGTTTTTTGACATGAAGGATACCATATTGAGATATCGACCTTTTATTTGTGATTGGATTTAACCATTGGTTCTTCATCGTAATTACGGAACCATAACAACAAGAATCGTCGAATTCCGAGGAAAGATGAGAGAGTTATGACCACTTCCGTGTCGGAAAAGGTTGCTCCTTTCTAGTGCGTACTTTGTTTTTCGCGAATTCGAAGAAGGAAATTTGGATGGACCGTTTAATGCGAAAAATTTCTTTTCGCGAACACGAAGGTTTCCCCCGAAAGCGAAGAACAAAAAGACGCCTGGACAGTGTTTTAAATGGTCAGACCGACCATTTTAGTATGTTAAATATCTTGAGTTCCAGAGCTCCGTTTGAAGTCAGTTTTGCGGTGTTGTTCTGGTCTCAACATAGGGGTAAATATCTGACCTTTATTTTGATGTTTTTCCATGCTTATTTCATTGGTTATCATTTTTATCCGTATTTGGATTGTAGAAATTGAGATTTTGAGCCCCAAAGTTATGAGATGGTAAATCCTTAATTTGAGGACCAATTCATGGACGAAATTGGATGATTTTTGCAATATAAACTGCATAAGTTATGGGTAATAATTATTTTCGATAATTTTCAAAATTTAGACGCTTGAGCTCAGGGGTTGACTTTTCTTGAGGAGTTGGGAATTTATTTCTAAATGTTAAATTACGAGTATTAGAGTATTTTTGATTGGTTTGCACATTTTTTGACTAGTTTTGGATCGTTTGGCATCAATTTCAGGTGTTAGAAAGGTGTTGAAGCCGGCTATCGGATTTCGGAGAAAGGTTAGGCTCATGTCTAACCTTGTGAGGGCGAAATTAATCTGTAGATGTTATATTTGTTATGTTCTACATGTTATAGGAGCTACGCAAGTATGAGGTGACAAGTTTCCGTGTGTATGCTAGAATTCATGATTATGTCTGGGTAGACGTAGACATGCGTCATGCATTAATTGTATTATTTGCTTTATTCTTTCCTTTTCAATTGCTTTAATTCGCAATATGACCTGAGACTAGACTCACGTAAAGTAATGGACTCGCTATTTTAGATACTTGACAAGCTATTTGTCCAGCTGTAGAAATTTTACTTCCATTAATGATTTCTTCCATGTTGTGTGTATCCATCAGAATGTTTTCTTGAATCTCATACCTCACACGTATATTCATGAGTGGATTTAAAGACTCCTAAAAGCGTCGAGTTCTAATGGATCGCGTTGTTCGCCTCGGCAGTATCATGTATCATATTCTTATGGGATCGGGTCGTTCGCGTTGTTATTTCTATAAAACCACTCTTATGGTATCATGTCGCTTGCCTAAGAAGAATCGTGTGAAATACTTGATAAGAAGTCCGGGTATTCATTGAGATGTGATCATTGATGTGGTGTTGACCAATGCGTACTCCATTTTAGAGGTATCCAGTGTTTGAGGATTTTGTGTTCAATGTTCAGTTGTAGACCATATTATTTGCGTTTTACATGTATTCACTGTTACCTACCTAGTTTCATATCTGCCTACATAATTATATTTGATTTGCTGGACCACTAGTAAGTGTCAATGTCGATCTTTCGTCACTACCTCTTTGAGGTTAGGCTAGATACTTATTGGGTAGACGTTGATTTATGTACTCATGCTGCACTTCTGCACTAAATGTGTAGGATTTGACAGGTTCATTCGCGGTCTTATGGGTGCAGAGGCGCAACTACTGAGGGGACTCTATGGTGAGCTATATTCCACGCCACGATTCGCGACACAGGGTTTCCATCACAATTATTTACTTTATCAAGTCTACCTTGTATTCAAGATAGATGATGTTTTGTTATTATACTTCCTAGTAGATGTTCATGCACACATGACACTAGGTTTTGGGGTGTTATAGAATTTGTTTATGATTTTAATTACCCAATGAGACACTTCTACTTTATATTTACTTAAATCATAAGTATGTATGATTTTTGATGCATCGATCTCTCTATCTAATAAGATTCATGATTTCACGAATAATAAAATGAACAATTAAGTTAGTAGTTCACCGTTGGCTTGCCTAACAGTGACGTTGGTCGCCATCACGACCTATAGTGGGTTTTGGGTTATGACAGCTTGGTAGCAGAGCGTTAGGTTCATTTAGGTCTCACGAGTCATGAACAAGTCAGGTAGAGTGTTGCAGATCACTACAGAGACGTTTGTACTTATCTTCTAGAGGTTATAGGGCTATTAGGACCACTTCCCTTCTTGATTCCTTATCGTGCGATTTGATTCCATTAGAGCTTATGCCTTCATTTCCATCCTACTAATTCTTATACAGTGTGGAGTGCTAGTTATCAATTGGGTGCCAACGAGTTGTGAAGATTCTACAGATGCGGTACATGAGGCTTTTCCCTATGAATATAGGCGAACCATTAACGTCGCATTATGAAGGAATATCATTTCAGCCTAGTGTTGGTATTGCCTACAGTTCAGACTTGGTACCTCCATGTTTGGTGGAATTCTTGTTAATATTGTGGTGATTCCATCCTTGATTGAATGCATTGAGGTTCATCTGCATGTCGGTCTTCATTTGTTGCCTCAGGGCATGGTATTGTGAGATGGAACCTTACATGAAGGTAGTAGGGGTGATTGTGTGTTGCGACTTAAGGATTGAGTCGGCGTTTCCAGTGTTGATGGTTCAAGGGAGATGATCTATGAGGTGGTTTTTACGCTTAGAAACTTTGAAAGTGACGAGGAAGGCTTGTTTGAGCGCAAGAAAAAGTTAGGTATTCAATCATTGTCTTGGTTGAAATATGGCTTCGAGTTTCTGACACGTTGTTGGACCTTTGGGTGATGTTAAGGATTGAATGGATTGTTACGGCTGCGGACCAGTGTGGACCTAGGGAGGTTAGTTAATCTCATGATGGATGTAACCATATAAATAAGGCTGGAGGAGGTCGATATGAGGTTACACATGTTGGCTATCTCTTGTGAGAAGGTCCCGTTGCGTGGTTTTGATGAGGTTCCTATGAAGACTCTACTTTTGGCCGAACATGGTATGCATGTACTGTAATTTGAGATTGGATCACTTGAAGAATATTGTACGAGTGTTAAGGAGTTGAGTGTGCGACGATGGATGATAATTCGAGATGTATTATGACTGGTGCAACAAGAACTTATGAAAATTTAGGCCGAGCAATGGTGTGGGATCATGATAACTAGGCAGAAAAGGTCGTTGTGGAGTCTGGACGGATGTGATTGCAGCGTAAAGCTAGGTGGTGGAGCCAATCGTTTAAGATTGGGTCACGTGGTGTGCATGTGTAGTTTCTGGTTGTCAGTTAATTGGTAGACTAATTATGACTAAGGAAAGGTAATTCAGGAAAATGACTTGAGGAATGTGTGCTACCTCTCGCCTTATCGATTCATGTGCAGGTGTTGGGATGTCTTAGAGTTTATGCTTCTAGTTGATGAGATGTACAAGGAAAAGAGTTCATCCTGTTACTTCTTTGAAGTGTCCATGTGCTAACGGATCACCAGTGGATGGTTATGTGCTCGGGATCAGGTCGGAGTGGATGACTCTGAACAATGGTCCTAGTGGATTCAATAATTAAAGTACGATATTTAAAGATTTTTGGGCCCGTTACGTTGCTGAGGACTGGGTTTTGCTACAGAGTGTCAAGAATACTTAAGAAATTTCTATGTTATCATCGAGTCTACGGTGCAGTGTTAGAGAAATAGGAGAAACAACTTCGGGTCCAAGGGAGGTCTTTCAGAACGGGTTTATCAGTTGGAGATAGTATGGAGTTCACGGGGAGGGTTTGATATGACTTATGGGTATCGGGAGAACGCGGTCTCAGTATTTGGGTCACTCGGAATGAGTGTTGTTTGAGGTCCGTTATGTGTTTGAATAGGACTATCATTCCAAGGGCAAGTCAAGAGTAAATTAGGGAAAAAATGCTATAGTTAGTTATGGCTTGAACCAACATGGTTCTGCGGTCATTAGAATTCGGTTGCGTGTTACAATTGTTCTTATGAAATGATTTGCCTATAAAGGATACTGGCCGACGCAGTGGTTATTCTACTAGTGGTTCAGGGGTTATGATGAAATTCGCGTAGCGGCATGATAGGTGCAGTGAGCGACATGGATATTACAAGTTTATGATCAAGGTTACCATTCGGTTTTCATAAGAACATCACTAGTTCGGAGGAGCGGGGGAAAGATTCAGATGTTCAGAGTAAGCTGGCATTATTTTAATGTCGCCTAAGGACAGAGTTTTGTGGAAGACACATTGTGTATTGGTCATGGATTCTTAATTGGCATTACAAAAATAACATAGTTGATGGCCATTGATGTTCATATTTCTACCTGGTGCCGAAGGTTGTGGGAGTATATCCCACTGGAAGATCGTATAAGTGTGACGTGTTAGTCATTCAATTGTTAGAGATTGAAATCAGATATGTAGATTTTGGTACTGTTGCCAAATGGAGAGGTTATGACTGATATGCGCTTTATTCCTTTGATTGCGGATTATGGGAGTTGTTCCAGATTTGACGAATGCTCGTATGTGTCATGAATAAGTTCATTGTGGGTTCTTGAAAAGGTATTGGCCTACTATGGGATAATCAGAATCGACTTGAGGTCCGTTAGTAGATCTAATGTGAATGTATGCCTTGCATCAGGTCAGATGTGTTCATTCAGCGTAGGATTTCCTATGGAGGAGTCTTCGAGTGATGGATCTTATCTCTCCCTTTCTGATTAACTTCCTTGCCTTGAGATAGGAAATACATCTACCTCTTGGCTGGGATGGATATCTCGAATACTGCTGCCTCTGACTACCTCGAAACTCACCAGAAGGACCCGAAGACCTCGCTCTCTTATTCTGGGCCCTATCTTGCTCACGGTCAGTCCTCTGTTTCTATTTACGCTCCTCTAGACCCTGAGCGTATGCCTGCATACGAGAAATATCCATGTTTGGATGAAGAGAAACCGACATACAATCTTAAACCAAGTGAGGCTCTAATCCCATCACCAACCGGTGAACCCGATCCTCCATCTTAGATACAACAGTGGGAGCATACCTAGCCAAAGAATCAAACTGAAGATTGTATAAATGAGTGAAATGCATGAAAAATACATAATAATCTTGATATCCCTTTCGGATAAACCTTTCCAACTGCGTATTATTCTGAGACCCATGCACAGAAAATAATAAAAATTCTCATGGGGAATCAAGAATATAGACACCCCTACTATTTCTATGAATAGAGTAATTTATAGAACTGTGTATTTGCTTGTTTCTTCAGTATAATTTAGATCATGCCAAAGGAAAGAAGGGATAGCCTTAACATACCTGGAGTAGGGAAAAAGTCCATATAATATCCTTGGAAAAGGTTTCACCATACTCTTTTAGAACCGCAAAATTTTACGTTGCTAAAGTGCCAATAATACTCGCTAAAACTGATTTGGTCACAAGAAATTTTGTTGGAAGCTTTTCGGATTGAGTTTTACCGCCTGGTTTAGAGAATGTTTTGAACTTGATTTAGGAAGAAGTATATGATTCTTACTTGATTGTTTAATGTCCAAGTGAAAACCTGACTTGAATGTCTTGTATGTAGACTTATGACTAAGGCCTACTACATGTAAGTAGATTGGAATGAGTCTTATTTTAGATGGACACCTCAGAAAATATGACTAAGAGCCACATGTTTTAGTACTGGATGCTGCCACGGGGAATAGGGGGGGGGGGGTTATTTTTATCTTATAATTCATTAATTAATTAACTAATGTACCGCTACCAGGTAATTAACCAATTACCCATATAATTAATAATTATTTTAAATTACCTGAAAATACTACTCATTTTTAGTATAATTTATACATTATACTAACGTGGTCATATTGTACCTTGCATGGTACTAGTTAATAATTATTGGGTATTATTGCTCGACCCGTATTTAATTCCAAATTTTCCACTTTCAATGAAACTCGTTTTCTTTAATCCGTGTACCACTTTATCCTTCATAACACTCATTTATCATTTTTTTAAATAACGTTAATATCTTAACGTCAAAATGATCTCATCTCGAGTTCACATCGGTTAACCGAAGACAAATCTTTTAACGTACAAAAACGTGAGATGTGACACAACAGCTGCCCCTCTTTACCCGGGAAGGATGGAAGAGTTGTTGGGTAAAGACATGATGACCAATTTTGTCCGAATACGATGATTTGAAAGATATAGGCCACAATCTGGTTTCTGAGCCACCTACATATCCCTAGTTTTACAGGAATAGGGTCGTGTGTAGTTCTGGATCCAATGATGGAGTAAACCAATGGAGTCGTTGCAAGAACGAACAAAATGTTCAAATTAGGACTAATTGGGGTTTGAAATGGTTATTGGTAAAGGATGATGAACGGTGATGTTTGAAATACTTTGAAAGATGTGAATTGGAATTGGAGAGGGATTCCTCCATTTGGGATTACGGTTACTTTTCGGACTACCTGTAAATTTACAAAAAGACACTGCAAGCACACATGTATAAATTGTTGCGTAAATTTAGACATGATGCAAATTCCTTTTGGACCATAAGGACTGTCTTTGGACGATGATGATGACATCCTTAGACCATGATGTCCCGGGCCATGAATTGTATGGTAAGGGATTCGCATGACATGAAATGATGTTCTCGAGCCATGAGAATGGTGCCTCCGATCATGATTCCTTTGAATAATGATGTGCAAGCTTTGAGAGATCCTCAGGCCATGGCATGATGTCTTCCGGTTGTGAGGATGATGCCTTAGACTATGATACCTTCGGACAAGTTGGCAATATTTCAGCACATGAGGTGCAGAGACATGATGCTGGAGGAAACAAGACAGAGCTTAGTCTTGTGTAAAGTTAAGGGCAGAGCTTAGCCCGAGAGAAAAAAACCCCCTACATTAAAATAGAGTAATATATGTGTTTATGCAAAGAGAGACAATGTCTAGTCTCGTGCTAGATTCAAGACAATGCTTAGTCCCTTGCAAAGAGAAGGAAATGCTTAGCCTTATGCAGAATAGGAGGCATTGTCTAGCCTCATGAAAGTGTGGAGGCAGGGCTTAGCTTCATGCAACGTTTGAGACAGGGCTTAGTCTCATGTAAAGAGAACGCAATGATTAGCCTTATGCAAATAAGGAGGCAGGGCTTAGCCTCATGTAAAGAGAAGGCAGTGCTTAGCCTCATGCAAATAGGGAGGTAGGGCTTAGCGTCATGCAAAGAGAAGGCAGTGCTTATCCTTATATGAGTAGGGAGGTAGTGCTTAGCCTAATGTAAGGATTGAGACAGGGATTAGTCACATGCAAAGAGAAGGCAATTCTTATCCTTATGCTAGTAGGGAGGCAGGGCTTAGCCTTATGAAAAGAGAAGGCAGTGCTCAGCCTTATGCAAATAGGGAGGCAGGGCTCAGACTCATGCAAAGATAAGGCAGTGCTTAGCCTTATGCGAATAGGGAGTCAAGGCTTAGCCTCATGGAAAAAGAAGGAAGTGCTTAGCTTTATTCAAATAGGGAGGCAGGGCTTAGCCTTATGGAAATAGGGAGGCAGGGCTTAGCCTCATGCAAAGAAAAGGCAGTGCTTAAACTTATGCAAATAGGGAGGCAAGTCTTAGCCTTATTAAAATATGGAGGCAAGGCTTAGCTTCATGCTAGTAGGGAGGCATGGCTTAGACTCATGCAAGGATTTAGATAGGGCTTAGCCTCATGCAAAGAGAAGGCCGTGCATATCCTTAGGCGAGTAGGGAGGCAGTGCTTGGCCTCATGAAAAGAGAAGGAAGTGTTTAGAATTATGCAAATAGTGAGGCAGGGCTTAGCCTCATGCAAATAGGGAGGCAGCGCTTAGCCTCATGCAAACAGAATCTAGTGCTTAGCCTTATGAAAATAGGGAGGCAAGGCTTAGACTAATGCAAAACGAAGGAAGTGCTTTGCCTTATGCAAATAGGGAGTCAGAGCTTAGCCTCATGCAAAGAGAAGGCAGTGCTTAGCCTTATGCAAATGATTGAGACATGGATTAGTCTCATGTAGATGTAAGAGTAAGAGTGAAGTATTGTTAGCTGACAATGTGTCTTGTGTATAGAAGTTATGTTGTCGAGATGATGCTTATGATGATGACATTTTCCTGCATCCAAAGAAAATTTGTCAGGTATAACGACTCCTTATCCATTATGCATCACTGAGTTCTGCTTCTTGTATGATCCAAAGAAGGAATTTCTACCTCCGCGGGAATGAAGGCTTCGGTACCATAAACCAACAAATAGGGAGTTGCTCCGATAGATGTGTGGACTGTGGTACGTGTATCCTAGTAAGGCAAATGGTAATTTCTCGTGCCATTGCTTGTGGTTCTCTACAATTTTTCTTAGTATCTTGTTGATGTTTTTGTTGCGGCCTCTACGACTCCATTCATTTGAGGCTTGTACAGTGTGGAATTATTGTGCTATATTATGAAAGTTTCACACATGCCTTTCATCAGACCACTATTGAGATTGGCGGCATTGTCTGTGATCTCTGACAAAATCAGCAACGACTTTCTTGGTCACAACTTTGTACGATGCAGCTTCAACCCATTTGGTGAAGTAATCGATGGCCACTAAAATGAACTTGTGCTCGTTTGAAGAAGTGGGTTAGATTGGACCAATAACATATATTCCCCATTCAGGAGAAATCCAAGGTGCACTTCTTGCATTGAGTTCATTTGGCGACACTTGTATCATATTTGCATGTATCTAGCATTGGTGGAATTTCTGGACATACCGGATGCAGTCTGTTTCCATAGTCATCCAAAATTATCCGTCTCTCAGTATCTTCTTGGCTAAGAAAAAGTCATCATATGTGGGCCGCAGGTTTTAGCATGAATCTCTTCGAGCTTGGAAGCATCTTTGGCGTCAACACACCTTAACAGACCTAGACCAGGAGTTCTTCCATACATAATTCCTCCGCTTTGGAAGAAGTGATTGGACAGTCTCCGCAGTGTGCGTTTCTGAGTATGGTTTGCATGTTTTGGGTATTCTTCCTTTGCCAAATATTCCTTGATGTCGTGGAACCAGGGATTTCCATCTGTTTCCTCTTAAACATGAACATAGTATGTCGGCTGATTATGGATCCTTAGCGGAATGGGATGAATGAAATTCTTGTTTGGATGTTGTATCATTGATGACAAGGTGGACAATGCGTCTGAAAATTAACTTTTAACTCTAAGACATGCCAGAATTCTATCATTGTGAAGCTCTTCTTCACCTGTTGTACAGGATGTAGATACGATAGTATTTTGGTAATCTTGGTATCCCACTTTCCTTGTACATGATTCTAAGGCCCCAGAAAACTTAACTATGTAATTTAAGCTTTTGTGGTGTCAAGGTAGGTAATACATTGTACTTCTGGAGTTATGGGATCGAACGATGCACTGAGGAGTTGAAATTTTTTCGTTGTAGCTAGACCAGGCTTTAGGTAGATAAAGCCTGGATAAAGTCAGGGCAGATAAGGCTTTAGGTAGTTAAAGTCTGGGTAAAGCCAGGCAAGACCAGTCTTTAGGCAGATTAAGCCCGGGTAAAGCAAGGCCAGACCAGGCTTTAGGTAGATAAAGCCCGGTTAAAGCCAGGGCAGACCAGGCGTTAGCCAGGTCCAAAATTTTAAGCTTATTTTATGATAAATTAGAGAGAGGAAAGAGTGGGTTCTAGAGAGAGAAAGTCCCAGCATAATCAAATTGATCCTACTTCATCACTCAGGCTTGGAACTAATCAAGTAGGACACAAATTTCTTCATTCTAAGAGGTAAGCCTCTACCGCACTAACCTTAATTTCTAGATTATTGTAAAAATGAAACATGGTTAGGTGCGTTCATGAAGATGGGGGTAGGAATCTTTGTGATTGAATTGTTGGTTGATGTTGCTATTACTTACATTGTTGAACGTATCAAAGTGCTAAAGGCCGTGTAGCAAATAATTGAAATTTAATATGGACTGATTTTATTGAGTTAAATGATTATGGCAACACCATATATGAATTACTGATTGGTAAGGATCATTGTTCCTTGATGTCACATAGTTATTGGTTGATATGAACTTATGTTCTTGATGATGAAGATCCTTGTAATTGTACGGTGGGATCGGGTTGCGGGCTGCAACACAAAGTAATAAGGGTGGAGAGGTAATAAGGGTGAAATGTTATTGTACGGTGGTATCAAGTTGCGCGCTGCAACACGAATTAATAAGGGTGAAGAGGAAATAAGGGTGAGATGTGACTGTAGGTGGGATCGTGTTGCACGCCGCAACAGATGAAAAATTGAAATGAGTAACTGTGAAACCTTCATTTGTGATTTTCTGTATTTTTGTGTGGTATTTGTTTTGTTTTTTGTGACTGTCCTCTATTTGTGTACTATTTGATTCTACTTAGAATGAAGCTTGCTCATACATACTAGTACTATTCAATGGTACTAACGTCTCTTTTGCCGGGGGCGCTACATCTTTTACATTGATGTAGGTGGTTCTATAGCAGGTAGTTCCGACCATCGTAAGTGGTGCCTCCTCTTCATCCTTTCAGCGGTCCTGGTGAGCCCCATTCCCTCTCGGGGCCATGTGTAGAGGCTCGGTAGACCTAATGTGGGTTGTGTATATGTATATTTTGGGCCGAAATGTTAAAAAGAAGAAATGAACTTAAGAAGTAAACTCATGCTTTTAATTTAATTTGCTATTTCATGTGAAATATTGTATACTATAAACACGGGGTAACACATTTGGCAAAAAAGGCAATCCAGGTCTTGCTTGATCGGGAGCTTCCGATTAGGCGCCGGTCTCGTCCCTCGGCTTTGGGGCGTGAAAAACTTGGTATCAGAGCCTAAGGTTTTAAAGTGTCCTAGGATATCTTTGAGCCATGTCTAGTAGAGCCCTTCTTATCAGTGTGTTGTCGACCACATCTATAATTAGGGGGCTACATGAACATTTAGTAAATTCACCCTTCTTTGATACTCCAATCGTGCGATAGAGCTCAAGTTAGGGAGTTAGTTTTCTCTCCAAGATTTAATCTCAAAATGAGTAATCATGATACCATAATCCGCAAATTTGAAGCCATGAGGAGGGCGTGATCCCACCATTGAGTCCGAGGGGATTGACCAAGGGATTGTTAGGAGACTGTATTAAGTTGTTGAGGGATTGGTGGAACCTATCGCTAAGAGGGGAGTATCCTTGTCCCTATTGATTTCACTGCACCACCAAATCCTATAGTATTTCGGCATGGTACTAACGTACGTTAGGGATGTGGATTTGAGGGGCATCGATTCAGCTATTGCCCTATCAACCTAAAGTCACCAAGTAGGTCACTCCTTAGCACAACCCACGTATTCTTGTTGTATATGTACATCCATATTTAAGAATTTTCATAGGAATGATCTTAATAAATGTTGAGTCACAAAACATTGCATGCACATACTCTTTGAACGAGATAAAATATTTCGTGAATCCACTTCACCGCAAATTTTCTGATATGCAATCTCTTATCACATCGAGCTGTATAATCATGTCCTTGACTTGAGTTGTAGCTATAGAATTACCATTTCCAACAGATCTTTCTAAGCTCTAACAAAGGACTATACCCTAAGCATTTCTTCCCGAATGAATGGATGGACAATTCTAATATTTTCGCACAAAATAAAATGATATTTTCTCTCGGCCAATTATTCTTCTCTATTCGAAATCCTAGGCCATTTTTCTTCAATTTTTTGCATCATCTGAATGTTGACATAGTGTCATAGTGAAGATCTTGCTTTGTGTCATCATCATCTCTAGTATGGTAGTGCGCTCATTCTATCTTTGTTAAGGCTTTCATTTTGGCCTAGTGGTCGGAATCGGCAAGATTTTTGTTTGTTTGGCGAGAATCTCCTTCTTTCCCCGACAAGTTATTTTCTGAATTTGGTCTTCTCAATTACTTTTAGACACTATTAAAATCTCACTCGAAGCTAGGGACCGTCGAGCCTCCATGTAGCAGGATCGTGCTACTTATTCTTGTTGCCCATCTTATTCTTGAAGGTTGTTCTTCTTCTGGTTGTAAGGAAGACGAACATTTTCGCTCCTCCTTTGCTTTGCATAATACTTATTTGAGTGTCACTAAATGTTAATTGCTCTATGTTTCTATGAATCCAACTGATTTTTATGTTTGTAGTGGCTCCCTTAGACGTGAAGCTATTGGGTTTACTCATAAAACCTCAAGTTCCCTTTTTCTTAGTTCATCTGACATACCCGACTTTCCCCTAGTTGATGACCCATTTCTCAATTCCAATTTCGAGGGCTGAAGAAAGAGAATAATTGTGTCCCTGGTATCTAGAAACACTATTTCTTTTATCAATAGTAATCCACCCAAATTCTTTACCAATTCCGCTTAATAAGGAAATGGGATAGATGTAACAATACCTTTATTTTCTAGTTAACCAGTTTTCGGTCCTCTGATGTTACTAGGGTTTTCAGTATTCTATCATAACTAAAGAAAGATATAGAATTATAAGTCGAAACACAAGTCAATTCATCCTCTTACTTTAACTACAAACTTGCTTCATTCATTATCGGCTATATTATTCCTTCTCAATCCTATCCCCTTAGAAGTACTATCCTTAAATGTTGAACTCTGAACCGGAAAGAGTTTCTCTAATTTTAAAATAAATCTAGATATCTGGTCAATGGATTAATAAGTGCCACAAATTACATGGGTTCCCACTTCACTTCAAGTTCATCAAGGGTTAATACCATGCTGCAATTGCTGAGATTAAATGATCTTCTTATCGATAATGGATTACATATTCATTTGCTAATATAACAATCCTCTTCCTAGTCTAACTCCCGCTTTTAGTTGTGGGGTTCACCAAGGAGAAACACACCTAGTAACCCATTCATATGTCAAGCCTTTCTCTCCGCCAAGTCTTATAGCATCTCCCAATTTGGTTAGTAATGACTAGTTGTGTAGAAGTGTGTTGTAGTTCTTCGTTGTGAAGTAGAGTTGCTAAACGTAATTTGATTTTTTAATTGTGGGGCTATACATTATGTGACTATATGCGGAGATCTTCTTTAAAAAATTTAGCTCCTCGTAATCCTTATATGATTACCTTTCCTAGTGGTTACAATGTAAAGGTCACTTCTATAAGCTCTCTCACTTCCTTTTAATTTGTCTTGCATCCTGTGTTGTTCACCCGTAATCTTCAATGCGATATTATCTCAATTTCTCGACTAGTTATCCAACTATATGATTTGATTTAATTAGCCTCACTTTTATGTACTCTACAAGCCCCTGAGAGTGGGCAAATTTCCCCTTTACTACAGACTTCTAATGTCAACTCTTTTTAAGCTTACTGATTCCAAGTGGTGCTCTTAGTTGTGCTGCCTTACTATTTATTTTCATCTAGTAACTCTCCTTGTTAATCTAATTTTATGTCTTATGGCATCAAGGGTCGGGGTATGTTCCTTTTATTAGGATAAAAGATAGTGCTCGCACTCCTTTTGTGATTTTCTCCTATAACAATCATCTACCTGCTCTGCTTGTCCCTATGACTAGATAACTCCGGTTACTCGTCTTCGATAAGTGCATTACCATTTCTCACCCTTTCATAATTATTCATATGGTCACTTCGAGGCCTTGTTCTACACTAACTCGCAATAATTTTAAGTACTTTCTCGCTATTGTTGACAATTTTCTAGGGCTACGAGGGCTTGTCTCATGGGTTCCAAAAGTAATGATTTTCCTTAACGTTCAAGATTAAATTGCCATGATTTAAAACCAAAGTGTGTCCCCTTTTCAAAAGTCATAAATGGGTCAGATTTGATGAGGTTATATGGCTCTCTGCTCACTCGGCTCCTAGGAGTATTGACAACGTCATTGTCATGTATGGATGTTTTTCTACCTCTAGTATTCCACCACCTTAGGAAGAGTTAGATTGTTCCAATTATGATAATCTCATAAGTAGATGACTTTTTTTCCATCCTCATGTGCTTGTGGCATAAAATCCTTGCGTCGCTTATTGTTAGGAGTTAAATGAAATTCCACGTATTTCATTTGCAGCCTCAGTCACACCTATGTTGTAAGAGTCTTATCTTTTGAGCTCAAATACTTTCCTTACACTCAGGGACACAACTGGTGTATCACACTTGATCACTTCTTTAGAATCTCAAGTTCACGAACATGGTATCCACCTCATCTAAGAATACTAGTCACCACTATGCTTCATTTATCTGATAATTGATGTAGTCACATGGATTAAACCATGTCAGCCACATTAATAGAAATCCTCATTTCTCTAAGCATATAGCCTCATGAAATACTCCGCTCAGCATGTTAATGGGTTCCTGAGTAACTCCAGCCCAATCTTGAACTCCGTTGCTCTTTATTGTATTAGATTTATTTGCTATTGGATGTTCAAACGTTTCAAAGTCACCCTGTGATCTCATATAATCAGTTGGTAATTTTATCGTCAATTTATTATGGCACATCTGAGAGTAGTCTTTAAGGTCGCCACGGGTATAGTTTGGGTGTTCACATATAGATTTATAATTCAGGAGGGTGAACTGGTTATTCTCAAAAATTTCCCCAGTAGATGTTATGTGAATTCATAATGAAGAGTACATAAGCGCACTCCCCATTAGGTCGCACTAGGAGTATGATGCCGTATTTGTTCCTCATGTATTTGTGTTTTCGCATGTCTATGCCTAAAAAGGTAGTTTGAGATCCTTTGTGTATCATCCTGGTGTAAATTATCGAAGGTGAAGTTAATGGTTAGCTTATGCGAGGTATCTAGCTATCATCTTTGTTAGATTAGTTTAGGGGTTGGGATTGCTTCCGTGAATGTTTTATGGAAAAGCTTGTAATTCGAAGAACGCACGTGGGAAGAAGAAAATGAAATGAAAGAGAAATATCCCCACTTGTTTGAATAAGTCCGGTAATGGTTTGAAAATTGTTATCCCTAAGCAATTATATGTTGTGTCAAAATTTGTGCAAAAGCACCCCATTTTCCCCCTAATTGCCATGCTATTGTAACTTCTTAAGTTGTGCTATATTTGTGTATGTTGTAATTATTTGGGTAATGTGCAACTCCTTGAAGTAAGAAAAATTATGTGCAGTTCATGTGATAGTTAAATGATATGCAAGTTTGTGGTGTTAACTGAAATAGGTATAGCATGTTGAAGTAATTGAATTGCATACGACTTTTTGAGGTAACCCAATTATATGCGAGTTGATGGAGTGACTGGTAATGTGTGGAATTGTTTAAACATGTATTACGGGGGCTCTTTGACACGTGGATAGGCCTAATTACAAAGGAAACTCTGGAAAAATTTTCAGAAAAATTGGGAGTTGGTTAAATTTGGGGGTTGGCATATAGTATATTCAAAACATAGTGAAACCTTGATCCACATTCATGGACGAATGATTCTAAGTGGGGCAGAATGTAAGGCCCCATAAAACTTCACTATGTAATTCAAGGTTCTGTGGTGTCAAGGTAGGTAATACATTTTACTTCCAGAGTTTTGGGATTGAACGATGCGTTGTGGAGTTGAAAATTTTTCGTCGCAGCTAGACCAGGCTTTAGGTAGATAAAGCCAGGGCTGACCAGGCTTTAGGTAGTTAGAGCCTGGGTAAAGCCAGGCCAGACCAGGCTTTAGGTAGATAAAGCTCGGGTAAAGCCAGGTCAGAACAGGCTTTAGGTATATAAATCCCGGATAAAGCCAGGCCAGACCAGGCGTTAGCCAGGAAACGCCACGCTTAAGCCATGTCCGAAATGTCGAACTATCCATTTTTCTATCTTTATAGCCCGATTCCAGACCCATATAAAACCCATTGCTCATAATTTTAAGCTTATTTTCTGATGAATTAGAGGGATGAAAGAGTGGATTCTAGAGAGAGGAAGCCCCAACTTCATCAAATTGATCATCCTTCATCATTCATGCTTGGAACTAATCAAGTAGGACACAAATTTCTTCAATCTAAGAGGTAAGCTTCTACCACACTAACCATAATTTCTATATTTTTGTTAAAATAAAACATCGTTAGGTGAGTTCATGAAGATGGGCATAGGAATCTTGCATGCATGTAACCAACTAGTCACAATCTAGTCAAAAGAAATGGGTTAGAGTAATCTTTCACTTAAAAAAAGGCCATTTAGTCTAAAGGAACATCTAGTGTTTGATAGCATGCTCAAGTGATTTCAAGACTTGATCATTATTCCTAATTCTAAGTTCGATTATGACACATTGTGAAGTAGATTGAAGGTGCTAGAAGGTCCGGTGAATTATGGTAGAAAATTAAGGAAAAATCCCAAATCGAGGTATGTATGGCTAACTGTAATCTTTGTAGAGTCACCTTGTTGGTGTCCGAGAATTTTTTATGAGTTTCTTGTTTGAGCATATGTGAATTGATTGTTCTAATGTGTTGAGACGTAAGATTTTATTCTCTGCTTGTCCTAGTTAAGTGCCATGCCACCATGCTATATGAGATTGTGAAAAGGGTGATTCCTTGTGCTTACTCTATCATGTGCAAAGCTCGTTAACTGTTGAATACATCGGTATGCAAGGATGTACTACCATACGAAAGAAATTATAACTAATCCAATTTTTGAATGTATCTAAGTGCTAAATGATGTGTAGTAAATAATGGAAAGGAAACGTGGATAAACTAATTGAGCTATATGTTGATAGAATACCGTATATGACTCACTGTTTGATAAAGATATATGTGGCCTTGATTTCATGTGGTTACTTGGTTGTTACGAATGAATATCCTTGATGATGAGAATCTTTTTGATTGAATTTTTGGTTGATGTTGCTATTAATTACATTGTTGAACGTATCAAAGTGCTAAAGGTTCTGTAGCAAATGATGGAAGTAAATATGGACTGATTTTATTGAGTTAAATGATTGTGGCAACACCATATATGAATTACTTATTGGTAAGGATCATTGTGCCTTGATTTCACATAATTATTTGTTGATATGAACTTATGTTCTTCATGATGAAGATCCTTGTGATTTAATTGTTGGTAGTTGTTGCTTTGAAATGTGATTGTACGGTGGGATCAGGTTGTGCGCTGCAACACGAAGTAATAAGGGTGGAGAGGTAATAAGTGTGAAATGTGATTGTACGGTGGGATCGGGTTGCACACCGCAACACGAAGTAATAATGGTGGAGAAGAAATAAGGGTGAGATGTGACTGTACGGTGGGATCAGGTTTCACGCCGCAACAGATGAAAAATTGAAATGAGTAGCTCTGAAACCTTCATTCGTTATTTTCTATATTTCTGTGTGATATTTGTTTGGTCTTCCCAAACTGTCCTCTATTTGTGTACTGTTTGATTCTACTTAGAATGAAGCTTGTTCATACATACTAGTACTATTCAATGGTACTAACGTCCCTTTTTCCGGGGGTGCTACATATTCTACATGGATGTTGGTGGTTCTATAGTAGGTAGTTCCGACTGCTGTTAGTGATGCCTCCTATTCATCCTTTCAACGGTCGTGATGAGCCCTATTCCCTCTCGGGGCCGTGTGTAGACTGTATCATTCTATTATGTATATGTTATGTCTTTAAAGGTATAGTCAGGGCCTTGTTGCCGGCAAGTTAATGTAAACTCCTAGTACCCTTATAGGCTCCGTCGACATAATGCGGGTTGTGTATATATATATATATATATATATATTTTGGGCAGTATTTGTATTTACTCTTAATTGTGTACCGAATCGGAAATGTTGTATGTAGATTGTATGTTTCAAAATTATCAAAGGCCGAAATGTGAAAAAAGAAGAAATGAAATTAAGTTGTAAACTCATGCTTTGAATTTAATATTCTATTTCATGTGAAATATTGTATACTATAAACACGGGGTAACGCATCGGGCAAGAAAGGAAATCCAGGTCTGCTTAACCGGGATCTTCTGGTTAGGCGCCGGTCTCCTCCCTCGGTTTTGGGGCATGAAACTGATGCACTAGTAGGTCTGAATCACCGATCACTAGCAGCTTGAAATTTGCAGCTTTGTCGAAAAACATTCTCCAACTGTCGTAGGCTTCAGCAATGTCCTCTCCTACGAATGATACCTCTTCGTCAGGAAAATACGTTCTTAGGGGTTCGTATTCTCCTCCTACAGGATTTTCGATTGGATGATCTTCCAATGCCTCTCCTTTGACCGCCTTCTAAGTTACATAGATGGTGTTGAATTCACTCCGAAATATTTGCCACTTGGATATCTTCCCGGTAGGCATAGGCTTCCGAAAGATGTACTTCAGGGATCCATCATCATATTCTTTCCAGGTATACGGATATCCAAGCCCAAAAGTTGTAGCATGACGTTTCAACTGTATTGGCTTGGTAATGCCTTGGAATTTCTTCCCAAGTCCATTGCCGGGTTCATACCCCGACCATGCAAGTATTCTTTCTATTTTGCTTCTCCACCTTTTATCTTTCTCAATTGCATTGACACGCTCGATACGGTGATAAGTCTCTCTACCCAACATCCTTCTATTTTCCATGACCGGAAAAATTTGATTGGTATAAATGGGATTGCTCCCATGTCCATGAATGATTACCTCTTGATGATTCCACAAAAATTTCACAGCCTGCTGCAAACTGGATGAAACAGCCCTAGCTGTATGTATCCAAGGTCGTGCTAACAACAAATTGTATGAGGCGGATATGTCTAGCACCTGAAATTCAACATCGAACCAAGTGGGACCCATCTGCAAACATAAATGTTTTTCCCCGATTGTGGCTCTTTGCCACCCATCGAACACCTTTGCATTTTCCTGCTCGTAAATCCATGCAAACCACTGCCCAAACTTTTTAGAGTTGTCAATGGATAGATGTTAAGGCTGGATCCTCTGTCTATCAAAACTGTGGCAATGAACTTATCCTTGTATTGCGCTGTGATGTGCAGTGCCCTGTTGTGGCTCAATCCCTCTAATGGCAACTCATCTTCGTGGAAGGTGATCTTGTGGCTCTCCAGCACTTGACCCACCATGTTGGCCATTTCCCCACTGGTGATATTGTTGGGAACGTACGCTTCATTCAACACCTTCATCAGAGCATTCCTATGCGCCTCGAAATTTTGCAGCAGCGATAAGATGTATATCTGGGTGGGAGTTTTATTTAGATGGTCTACCATAGAATATTCCCTTGCCTGTACCTTCCTCCAAAGATCATCCAGACCATTTTCAATGAAGGGTTGTTTTGCAGTGGCTTCCTTACTTGTTCCTCCCAGATTCTCAGATGTATATATTCTTAAAATTCTGTTCATCCCTTGTTCAGCACCAGACTCTTCCATTTTCTTCTTCCCTTTCCTCCTAGCTTCGGCAACATAATCCCAAGGCACAACATTAGATTTAAAGGGCAGTGTGGATGCTACCATCACAGTGAAAGGTGTGGTTACACATACTTCAAATGGAGCAGGTGTAGCTGCATGTGTTATCACTTCGATTTTGAATGGAGTTGATGTGGCTATATAAACTTCAACTGGTTGTACCCGTACCACAATAGGAGTGAGTATGATTGCAGGTTTCTTAGGGTCATCGCCTTCCCGAATAAGCCCAATTAAACCTTCAGGATCCCATTCTTCATCAGTTTCTCTCACATTTACTACTACACCCCCATGGTCCGGGAGAGAGTTGCTGCGAACATTGGGCACGACATCCTTTGCTTTTATGACTTTGGTATCAATCAGTGTCTGAATCTTTCCTTTCAGAGTGCGGCATTCATCGATGGAATGTCCCTTCATACCCGAATGGTATGCACATGTTTTGTTTGGGTTGACCCACTGGGAGGAGTTTTCCATGGAAACTGCGGGAATAGGGGTGACATATCCAACGACCCTCAATCTTTCATACAACTGGTAGATGGGTTCAGCAATAGCGGTCTATTTTTTGGGTGGTTTGCGATCGAAATTGGCCCTAGGTTTTTGATAGTTTAGACGAGTTGGAGGTGAATGAAGTAGGGTGGTTGGGTGTTATAAGTGTGGTAGGCGGTGGCGGGTTGAGAATATCTGGGAGGTGAAAGTTGGTATGTAGGTGGAGGTGTTTGGTATACAAATGGAGAATTTGGACCTTGGGCTACCATTACTGTCCCTATTTCTTTCTTCTTTGATATGCCTCCCGATTGTAATGCTTTGTTCGTGGCCTGCAGTGCCTCAAAACTTGTTACCATTCCGCTTTTGATACCTTCTTCAATACTTTCTCCGAGCTTGATGACGTCGGAGAACTTGGGATTATCAATGACCATTAACCTCTAATAATATTATGGATCTTGAGCTCTGATAAAGAATTTGTTCAACTGCTCTTCTTCTAATGCTGACCTGACCTTTGTTGCTTCTAACCACCACCGAGTAGCATACTGGCGGAAAGTCTCTTTTGGTTTCTTCTTGAGATTCTGTATGTAGAAGACATCCGGTGCATTTTCTGTATTGAATCTGAATATATCCATGAAGTGAAATGCCATACTTACCCAATTAACCCAATTTTTGGGATTTTGAGTTATGTACGAAGATAGGGCGTCTCCAATAAGGCTTCTCATGAATAGATTCATGTGAATCCTTTCGTCCTTCCCAAACCATACGATCTTGTCATAGTAGGTTCTCAAATTTACCTTTGGGTCACCCGTTCCATAAAAAATTTCAAACATAGGAGGTTTGTAACTCTCCGGCAGTTCCACGTTTGGTTGAATGCACAAGTCCTCAAAATTAAGACCTTCAATTCCTATACCTCCTTCAACACTCTGGACTCGACTTGTGAGCTTCTTGAGCTCTTTTGCCATGTTTTTAATGAGCATGTCCTTCTCGACAGATTCTGATGTATATGAGATTAATTGAGTGGAATGGGGTAGGGTTTCCACATATATGGTATTGTTTTGATAAATGTCAGAGGTTTTGGTGTTGTGGTGATCATTGGTTGAATTTTGAGGATCGGGGAACGGATTTAGGGTATGCTGAGGAGTGTGATAAGTGGTTGGCGGATATGGAGTCGGGAGATGCTGGTGTTGAGGGGGTGTAGGTATGGGTAAATGATTATAATTTGGGGAGGTGTTGCATATTGGTAGGGTGCGAGAGGATTTTGTGGACGTTGGTTTGGTGTGTTTTGAGATGGTAATGGGTTTTGGGTGTTTGATTGGTTGATATCTGGGCCGTTTATGGTGAGGGAGAGGTTTTCCAAGTTGCGGACATCCTCGACCACCCCTTGAATTAATGTATTTTCTGTTCCAGCTCTAATACCAAATCATTTGGTACTAGAGTAATCCGACCATCGAAAGTTTCCACGTTCTCAGCAAGTGTAGCGTCGTCTTTCTTGACACCACTCATATCGTCCATCTTACCTCTTCCTTTGCTTTTCAGATTACTTGGAGGAGGAGGAGGCGGAGGGCCTCTGGATCTTGTGAGATATGCTTATGATGCTAGTATGTATGAACCAACCTTGGGGAATGGGTATAATAAAAAAGAAATAAAAAAAGGTAGCAAAGTCGGTGAGAATTATGGAAAAGTATTTGCAATATTTAAACACATATTAGCGAAAATGTAAATTCGAGTCCTAATTTGGGAGCCTCGTTGTGCCCGAGGATGGCCTAGCGACAAGTATATTTGGAGAAATTTAAAACCAAAAATTGCCTCATTTCATTAACGTCACAAATAAGACGAATCTAAAACGACAATAAATAAGTCACTAATGGCATTTTCCTTTTTTCATTCGAAAAGTAATTCTAAGACAAATAAACCTAATCTACTTGGTCCCAGAGGGACCTTCTCCAGGTTTGGCTTTCTTGGCTCCATTGATTAGGTTCCCCAGTTCGTGCATGTCCAGTAGTAGATATGCCCTTCCTAGATGTCATCCTTCATTACCCTCGTCATTCTAGCAGTCTATGACTTTTTGTCACTTGACGGAAGGTCTTCCCACCAATCTAGCAATAACGGTGCTATGTTTTGGACCATGCCGAAACTGGGGACTTCGTGCCTTTTTTTGCAAAACAAATAGAGTTAGACCCTTCCCCCCTCCAGAGTCGACTACTTACATATTAATGATTAGCATTCAGGCATTTATTTCCCCAAATAATGCACATAACGTGGTTGCGTCTGTTGGGATTATGGAAACCCCGGTGGACTTTGGACAAGGCTTTCCTTAAAGGGTTATTATGTGGACAACATATTAACCCTGGATAGGTTTGACCAAGATGCATGTACAGTTATTATCAGAGTAAGGTTTCTATAGTGGTACACACTGGTACCCTCAAGTGGACAACTTAAAGGGGAAAGGCACGAAACCGTTGACTGCACCGATGATCGACTAGTTTTACCGCAAATAAGCCTTTCCAAATACAAAAGGGTGATATAAGAAGAGCACAAACACTTATCTAGTATTTATACAGTATTAATTACGCACGAGTGGAATACGATGTTGAGCATGATTTATGCAAAAAGAAAATAACACGTTGTCAAGTATTTGCACGATGAAAAAATGAAAAAATGCAGTATTTAATAATTGTAAATGCATTTAAGAAAGAAAACAAAGAGACAAGCCAGTTTCCATAGTAAAAAGTAATAAACATAGAAGAGAAATTATAAATGAATGAAAATAGGCAAATAAATTCACATAGAGTGGGAAGGGGAAGGGGTGTGAAAGTATTAACGTAATAATAAAGATATGTTTAAAGACTAATTCGCAAAACAGGTTTGTTATGGTATGAGCCTAAAAATATCCTCAGCAGAGTCGCCATGCTGTCGCGCTCCCTTTTTCTCGCGAAATAGGGTTGCGACATCTATGGGACAACTCCTATTTTGAGAGGGTATTGAATTGGAATTGACAAAGTTTCCATCTAACGGATTAAGGTGCGTTAGGGCACCTACAACAATAACTCATATAACCATTTTACAGCACGTGAGATCGGGTAAGGGCTCAAGTTACCTCGATGGGAAGGTGTTAGGCACCCCTCGAGATCCACAACGGTGGGTCCAAGCCGAACATAAATTAAGAAAATTAGTCGAAGGGAAAGAAAGAAATTTTGACAAATAAAGTATTTAATTTTGTATTAAAACAGGAATAAAGGGGGGGGGGGGGGGTTC